>JANHGB010022629.1:0-28443 GCA_026283785.1 Coracopsis vasa
AATATGATGGACAGTGGCTTAGCAACTTCATTCACCAGCTCCTTCAGGACCCGCGGATGGATTTCATCAGGTCCCATTGACTTGTGTATGTTCAGCTTCTTAAGATGATCTCGAACCAGATCCTCTGCTACAGTGGGCCTAGGGTCTTCTTTCTCACAGTCTCTGTGTTTGCCTTCTAAGATTCACTGTAAATTAAATTTCTATTAAAAAATAATTGTTGCCTCTTTCCAGCCTATATTAACCCCTGTATTTAACAAGAATGGAAAAAGAAATAGTCAAATAAATTTGCTTTAAAAAATGGCATTTATTATATTCTGTCTTACCCTGTGTGATATGTTGACCTTTGCTGAATACCAGGTGCCCACCAGGCCACTCTGTTACTCGTCCCCTCAGTAGAACAGCAGGGCAGAAAATGAGGTAGAAAAAACTTTGTGGATCAATATGAATTAGTTAAATAAAGCAAAAGCAAAAGTTATGCATGAAAGCAAAGGGGAAAAAAGATTTTATTCTCTGCTTCACATCAGCAGGTTATGTCTGGACACTTCCTAGGAAGCAAGTCTTAAGTACGTGTAGCAGTTGCTCCAGAAGACAAATTTCATAAAAAACAAATGCCCCCCTTTCCTCCTCCTTTTACTTAACTTTTATTGCTGAGGAGGTATCATATGGTATGGCATATCCCTTTGGTGAGTTCGGGTCTGTTGTCTTGGCTGAGTTCCCTCACAACTTCTTGTGCATCCCTAGCCTACCGGAGAGACAGTCTTGATGCCGTACAATCACTTCTAAGCAATAGCCAAACACTGGTGTGTTATCAGCACCTTTCTAACTACCAGTACAAAACATAGCACTATGAGGGCTGCTCTGCAGAAAATTAACAAGTAATTAACTCATTACCCTTTACCCTAATCTGTAATTTCAGAATGGTGAATATATCATGGACATCCATTGCTCATTGTTGTCCTAAATGCCTACATTTGCACAGTACATCTATCAGGTGTCTGAAAAGGCTTCTGACATCTTCTTTGAAGTCTTATCTTTTTTAGTCTTAGGATTAAAACCAACTGTCAGGCCTGTTAGCTTGGTAGAAATGTCTCAGAGACAAGTATATGAATGTGACATATTATTGAGTGTGGCATTATTTTAGGGAGAATATTGCATAACCAAAATAAAAGTGATTCAATTTCAGTCATATATATTTTACTATACCTAGCATTCAGCCTCTGTCTGAAACAGACTGTACACAGGACTTCAGAGAGCTCAGAAAGGTTTATTTATTTTTCTTTTGTCTACCTATATAGTCAAGAAAATCATGGGTTCAACAATCCCACAAGTTTCCTTGTTTATTACAGAGGATGAGATCCTAAAGTCTGGAATTACTTTTTCTTTTTTGTTTGTTCATTTTCTTAAAACATTATTGCTTTCATGATATTTTTAGTGATGTTTTTCAAATGTAAGAACTAAAAGAAACTGTAAGTAAATTTTCATAAGAAATACAAATTAAAAAAATTGTCAATTTTCTTTTTAGATTCAAGAAAATATGAACTTAACAGTTTTTGATATTGCCTTTTTTTCTCTCTTATCTGAAATAATTTCCTCCTCTCTAGCCATATTCCTAATTGTTTTACTTAAAGATCTATCATAGCCACCAGATATATGCTTTGACGAATCCGTATTCCCTCTTAATTATCTGCTTTCACTGTCTGTAGATAAGTAATTCTGTTTTTCTTGGGCTTTTGTAAAAGACCTTTTAGAAATGGCATTTTGGTGCTAATGAGTCAACAAAGAGAAAAATGTCTGGGGCTCTCCAATACTGTGTGCAAACAAAATAATAGCACTGAAAAAAAAACCCACCCTTATCAGATAATTATTAAATGCACATTAGCAGATAGCTAAAATGGTGTTTTGATTTGTCCTTTAGAGAAATTTTTCTGGATATATGAGGGAAAAATAATACCAGCTGGCTCTGATTCTGCACACAAAACAAGTGTGGGTCATTCCTCTATTTGGCACTACACAGACTGTTAACAATGGAAAAGAATTTTTCATTTATAGTTCCATCCTATACATACAAAGCCACATGCAAGAGGAAGCTTCTTGAATACATCTTGGCTTTCTGGGTCATAACGCTTTCCTAGTTCTGCCCTCTTCACCCCTAAAAACCCATGATATTTAAACGTAGCATTGTTTTTCTTCTAAAAAATTGCCTTACTTACTAAACACTCAGGGCTTATGTCTTCTGATTTTTCTCCACACCAGGAGATCTGGAACCTTACTGATATTTTCTCCTTTTAAAATAAACGATTGCTTAACTCCAGGACTTGCAATTTAGGCAGAGCTGTGGCCACTGTCCCTGTCTCAGCAGTGGAGTGAAATCAGGGCAACAGCTCCCCATGGAGGGAGCCAAGAGATTCCCCCATCTCCTTACCCCACTGCTCAGTAGTGAGAAAGCTCTGCTTTCTGCTCACTGGTAAGGAATGAGGCCTAAGACACTTATCCCAGTCTACTTGTGGGGGACTTCAGAGTCTGTGGAATACAAAAATTATACCAGAGTTAAAATGTTAGGTGGAATCTGAGAGTCTGGGAGCAGAAAGTGCCTCAGCATCTTCCCATCCCTGGTGGGGTTCTTTCCCCCTTCCTACTACCCAGCCTCATTACTTCTGCACAATAGGAACTGAACAGTAGATGTCTTCTTTGTGAGTAGATTTTACCAGACATTCCTTTTTGTTGTCTGTTGGATCAAGTTCATATCACTATGGCATATCATCTTATGATATGCGACCTATCTGGTTATCTGATTTCCTTAGCACAGAAACGAATGTTGTATATACTGGATGTGATCTTTTTATTTAACCCATTTCACAAACCCAAATAAATAAATAAATGTGTACATAGTGACGATGATAATAATAATAATAATGATGATGATGATGGAAACAACAGTAAGCACCTACTTTCCAAAGAACTTTCACATACAAAACTGCATGTAGATAACTCTATAAAAATGTATTTACTTTTGGGCTTGAAAGCAGCAACCCAGCAATAGATAGAAAATACTTTTGTAGAGGAAGAACAAATTTGGTCTGAGAAATCTAGAGTAAACTGCAGCTTCTACAGAAACGTCATGACAGTTTTTTGTCCTAGTAGGAAGGTTTCACCTTAAAAGCATTCCGGAAGTTTATTATAGCTTAGGAAAAAGTAAAGACCAGGTAACATACAGGGATTTGATATGGTGTGTTAGAAAGTCTGGCCATCTCTAAAAAGCATGTATTATGTCATTAAATCACAGAATCACAGAATCATAGAGTAACAGTTTGGGTCAGAAGGGATCTTAAAGATCATCCGTGGTCAGGGACACCTTCCACTACACCAGGTTGCTCAAAGCCCCATCCAACCTGGTCTTGAACATTTCCAGGGATGCGGCATCTACAGCTTCTCTGGGAAACTTGTTCCAGCACCTCATGACCCTCACAGTGTGGGGAATTTCTCCCTAATATCTAATTTAAATCTACTTTTTTCCAGTTTAAAACCATTCCCCATTGTCCTGTAACTAGTTGCTCTTATACAGTCCCTCTCCAGATTTCTTGTATGCGCCATTCTTCATTGTATCATAAAATCATAGAATGGTCAAGGTTGGAAAGCACCTGAAGATCATCTAGTTCCAGCCCCAATGACATGGGCAGGGACACCTCACACTAAACTATGTCACTCAAGACTCTGTCCAACCTGGCCTTGAACCCTCCCAGGGATGAAGCATTTACCACTTCTTTGGGCAACCTGTTCCAGTGCCTCACCACCCTCACAATAAAGAACCTCTTCTTTATATCTAACCTGAACTTCCCCTGTTTAAGTTTAAACCCGTTACCCCTTGTCCTATTGCTATAATCCCTGATGAAGAGTCCTTCTTTGGCATTCTTCTAGGCCCTCTTCAGATACTGGGAGGCTGCTATGAGATCTCCACATAGCCTTCTCTTCTCCAGGCTGAACAGCCCCAACTTTCTTAGCCTGTCTTCATACGGGAGGTGCTCAAGCCCCCTGATCATCCTTGTGGTCTTCCTCTGGACTTGTTCCAACAGCTCCACTTCCTTATGTTGAGGACATCAGACCTGAAGGCATTACTCTAGGTGGCGTCTCATGAGAGCAATGTAGTAGGTGGGAATCACTTCCCTTGACCTGCTGGTCACGCTACTTTTGGTGCAGCCTTATACTGATAAGGTTGGCTTTCTGGGCTGCCAGTGCACACTGCTGGCTCATGTTGAGCTTCTTGTCAACCAACACCCCGATGTCTTTCTCCTCAGGGCATATTTGCTTGACATTGCCTCCATCCAGTTGCAGGACCTTGCACTTGGCCTTGTTGAATTTCATGAAGTTTTCACTGTCCCACGCCTCAAGCCTATTAAGGTCCCTCTTTGTGGCACCCCTTCCCTCCAGCATGTCAACTGCACCACCCAGCTTGATGCCTAGTGGACTAGGATTTTTCTTGTATGACCTGACGTCCTTGAAGTTTGCCTTCAGCTTGCACTGAAGAGTTATCAGAAAACTCAGCAGTTCATGTGAAGTGAGGGGCTGGGTCTTTAACAAACAAAAAAGTAGACCAAGTAAGACAACAGTTTGCCCAGCTCAGTCAAGGATATCACTTGGTGCCAGATCTTATGATGGTTTTCATCACTTCCTGCTGTGGTAAACCGAGTTAAACAATCCATATGGGAAGTTGTGATAAGTAGTTGGTTCAATTAATCCACCTGAAGTAAGCCATGTCTTACCCAAATAGAGCTGCAGCAGGTTGTCTGGGTTATCAAGGGCAATTCCCTGCAATCACAGCAACCGCTTGGTTTAATTACTTTCATAGACCAAGTAAAGTCTATCTTGGATTAAGGTTTCTTTGTAAGATTTTTAGTAAAATACACCACTAAAGAACTTTTCCTGCTTTTATGCTATTTTTCACTACTTCCATCTCTCTAGCTCTTGTTTCCTTCAGACATTGTGCTCACGTTCTGCATATTATTGAATGGAAGCTAAAAATGTTGTAGTCTACTTTTCCCCAGGGATAGAAAGGGAAAATAAACACCTCCTTTCTTCCTCAACATGTGGTTTCATAAGTCAGTTTAAAAGTGGAGATAACTAGTTCCTCCTTAAACTTTCAAAAAGTATTCATAAAGAGTATTTTGCTCTTTAGCTTCTTCTTTGACATTAGATTGACAATCTCTATATCCAAATTCTGATTACTGAAACTGCCCCTTTTGAAAGGAAACTGAAACAAAGCAGCAAGGACCTACTGTAATTTTTTTAATCAAGATGCTTCTAGAATATATAACATGTATGCATACATGCACACTGTATGAAATTTTCTGCTATGATCACTTATCTGTGTTAGGTTTGGTTGGGTTTTTTCCTTGAAGACTCTGTAACAATTAAAAGAATAACTAATGACCTCTGTATTTTTGGCAAAAGGAGGTGTATGCTTGAGAGGTTAGGCACCAGCTCTCAGAAGGTTTCGCTTTTATACTGTAGCCCAAAGAGAAGGATCTGTTGTCCCATATATTTTTTCGCTCCCCTATGGGGAAAAGAGAAAAGTTTCAAATCACTGATTTAACAGCCTGCTTGGTCTTTTTTTAACATGACTTTTAAGGAGCCAGGAAACAAAGGAATTCAAACTCATTTAGTTGGAAAAGCTGATTAACACTTTCACTGATTTAGAAGTGAGGAATAATCCACTCAAAAGAAATGGGGTGAATTTGGAGATTCTTAACACACACACACACACACGCACACACACAAAAAAAAGAAAAAAAAAAGAGAATCAGGGGATATCTGAATTCTCAACAGCTACAGTATTTCCAGGCTATCACAATGTGTGTGAAACTGAATTTGCTTCAATGTAAATTAGCTTAATGTATTGCCATAAATAGGTATAAATTTGAATAAGCAACTGTGATATAATTAACACACTCATTTTTCTTACTTAGTGGAGGAAAAAAAGTCCTTTGTGTCAGTGCGGACAATCTCTGTGGGACAGACATTGCCAAATACCATTGTTATACTGAAAACGGAGACAAAAATGCTTACCTATTTGAGGGCAATCCCCAGGTCACTTTTAATCTCCAATGTACCCTTATTGTATACTGACCCCACCATTGCTTTCCTTGCTCTTTTCCTTTTTATATAGCTGAAGAAACTTTTCCTTGCTAAAACAAACCTTGCAAGGTCTAACACCTCCCTGGTGGAGTTTTCTTTGCTGAGCCCTCATTTTACAGTCCTATTCTTACTGTCTTTTTGAAGGAGTTATTTATCTGGTTGGGTCTACAATTCTTTCCTCAATGCTATTTTGCCTTACCTGAAGTAAAACTGATGGATCTTTGGAAGACAATATCAGTATTTTCCATTATTCTGTCAAGATTTGTTCAAATAAAAAGAATATTTGTTTTCTACTACTTTGTATGTTTCTTTTCTCATGAAGACATATTCGATTCTCATTTCCAGCACTGCTAAGCTAGAAGCATTATCAAATCCCTCTAAGGAAACAGAGAGTTTCCAATGAAGTCACAATAGCTAAAGTGTTTATTTCAAATACTTTTAGCAATATCCAAGTCTGTCTAAAGGTAGGCTTTAGCTTTAGACTTTAACCGTAGCTAGAGGACTATAACGGGCAAGTGGATCTCAGTGGTTCATGAAATTGTGTTTCTTGTATGTATTTTGTTATATTCTAATGCTCAGGTATTTATATTCATTTCAGAACTTTGAGATAACATAAATAAATGAAAGACAACAGAACCTTGCAGTTACTAATGTCTTAGAATACTTCTATAAACAAATGATCCAAAACCTTTAACCAAGTACAAAGTGGTCTGTGCTATGCGTCAAAATGACATAATCATAATAACTAATAATAATCTAATGTGTTTCTCTACTTGTCTAGAAAACCCTGCAGTGGAGTATTCAGTCTTTATAATAATAGAATCATAGAATGGTTTGAGTTGGAAGGGAACCTAAAGACCACCTAGTTCCAATCCCTCTGCCACAGGCAGTGGTACCTTCCACTAGAGCAGGTTGCCCAAAGCCCCATCCAGCCTGGCCTTGAACACTTCCAGAGATGGGCCATGATATCTAATGTTAACAGATTTTTTCATTTCTTTGCAAGAAAACTGAGTAATCTCACTTTCATCTATCATGCAGGGAATTTGAAAGCAAATGAAAATTTCATATTGTGTGAAGGATAAAACCTAAATATTTACTTTACCTCAGAAATATTGATTTGGAAAAGACCAGTGAGCATGGAATTCTTGCAGCACAGTATACTGACCCCAGATTATTTTTCTGAATGAAAAGAAATTTCAAATATCTGAAACCAATATTTGCTGCAGCCATTGTCTCTAGATTCTTTTTATAACATGAGTACATTAATTCATCTCTTTAAGAAATCATGATTCTTAATTTTCTTGGAGAGTTAATTCAGAGACTTAACAAGACCAATGGCCTGAGGGAATAACAGTAATAAGATCTATCCAAGAGAATATTACTGTCTCTCACAGATCCGCAAATAAATATAAACATTAGATTATTAAACAGTAGATGTATACTAATAGGAAAATATGTCATAAACACCCATTTCTTACTCAAACTCCTGAACTCTACACCTGTGATTCAATATTTTGAGTCTTGTTTCACTTTGCCATGTAACATCACAAATACTCATTTTGACATAGTTAATGCCTTTTCCTAAAAATATTTGCAGTGCTGTTGATAAGCTTTTTCAAAAGAAAAAGATGACTTTAGACATTTTTTTGATTTACTCAGCTTGAAAAATATTTTTTCACTTCATAATTTTGGCTGTATATTTGCAATGGCAATATGTCAGGTGTACCGGAATATACAAATATTTTTGCTTTTACCTATATTCGCCACTAAAATGGTGACTTGCTTATACAGGTAAATAGTCAAACACTAACACACTATATATCTACTGCATTTTTGATAACATAGTTCCTTCTGTCAAGGCACTGGCTGTCTTTGTGTTTATAACTTGGCATGAATGTTTAACAGCTACTGGGTAGCTTCCTTAGGAATTTGGTCTTTCCAATAATTGCCATTGGAAAACAAAAAAAAATGTCAGATATCATTATCTCTTTGTATATTTTTTTTAATTATATAATAATTGCACCTGTCTGTTTCTGGCATTACTAGCAACAAAGCTATCTAAATTTTCAGAGACAAACAGTTTGCTCTTTTCTATACCTTTGATCGCTTATTTTTCTAATAATAACCATTAATTCAATATGTTGCTTTCTAAATGTAAAGCATTTTTTAAATTCCATAAGCCAGTGTTAGATGGTGACAGATTTACTTAGAATAATTTTTCTTCTCATTCAAATTATACTGGAGAAAAAGGTGATATTTGGCATGGTTTTGTGTGTCTGAGTCTGGGCTGCAGAAGTGTGCAGATTTCTCTATCACATGATGGCCAAAACAGTGAGAAAAAATATTCTTCTAAAGCCAAATGGACAGGAAATATTACTGCAAAAGAGTATGAACTGGAGCCAATACAGAGTTGTTAATCCTCAGAGAAACCTCTGCATAACAAACAGATACATAGCTCTCTCTGACACACACAAACCAAATCTCACCTTGAACTTATGTTGTTGAAACCTGCACATTCAATAGCTGAGCTACATAATGCATTCAGTAAAATAAATCAATGAATAAATGAGAGTCTTTGGATGTTTGATTGGCTGCCTATGGAGCTGTCAGCCTTGGTTAATTAATCCAGACCATTTAATATTTTCAAGCAGAAGAGTGAGAAACTGAAATGAAAGACAAATGAGGCCAAAGCCCAAGTCAGCCTGGCAGCAGCATGCTTACTAATTAGTTTTGTCTTGTCAGAAGGTCATCACATTTGTGTGCTACTCTTAAATATTTTGAATAATCATGTTCATATACAAATAAGCTTAGTTTAGAAGAGTTTTCTCATTTTCTGCTATGTGTTACTATTTGGAAAAGAGAGGAATGCATGTGACTTTTGTCTTGACCAAAGTATTAACCTCTTAGCAGCAATTATGTTGTCACTGTGTTTTAAAAGGAGTACTTTTGTTTCCTATGATACGAGGTATTTCTTCATGTCCTATGGGCAAACCTGATAGTACTGCTGGACACTAGAGGTAAGAGGGATGTATTCTGGAGGACTGTCAGTACACCTGTGATTTAGATGAAGTCTCCACTTGTGGGCAATTTTCCAGATGCTAAACCATTTGAGATTAAAGTTCTGCTACAAATAGGAATCTACATTTTCCACCCAGTGTAAATGGTAGATAACACAAAGGACAAGTAATTAAATGTGCTGTGGAACATAACTGACAGTATAGAAACAGAAGTTCATCATTCAGCTGTACCTTCTTCGGCCATTCCACAACCTTCTGATTATTGTAAAACAATAAAAACTGTCTAACTTTCCCATGTAATATTTGGTTTAAGTGTAAATTTAATTTTTCTTTTTTTTCTTAAAATAATTTATATAAGCTTCTAGACACAAATTGAATTTGAGTCAATAGCATTGTGTTTACATGGAATCACAGAAATCATAGTAAATAGGATCCCAAGAGGCTATCTAATCCATCTAGTTGCCCAAAGGCAAGATCAGCTATGACTAAGCTGTTCTTGACAGACTTTTGTCTCACCAGTTCTTTAAAAACTTCTACTGGCAGAAGTTTGCATGTTCTCCCTTGGCAGTGTACATTAGTTCTCTGCTATGCTTACTGTTGGAAAGATTTCTCCCAGTTGGAAACCCAAATCTTTCTTTCTGTCATTTAAGGCTGTTGCTTCCTGTCCTATCTACAAGGAAAGGATAGAACAGTTTATTTCAATCAGATATTTCTGGATTTTTAAAATGATAGTTTTATTCTATCTAAGTACTCTCTAGATTTATAAGCAGTTAATCTGTCCAGTTATGATGCTTTCTGCTTCTCCTCCACATATGTTTCTAGTTATCTTTTCTCAGAAGCCCTAATCATGCTAGTCTGATGTAATTTCTTCTTGATAAATTTGTGCTGGCTGTTACTTCCCGTTTTATTTTTCTTTAGAACATTAAAACTGGTTGGTTTTTTTTGGTGGTGGTGGTGGTATTTTTTAAAAGATATTGTTATATTTAGATATGTTTCTCTCTGTCTCTGAACTCTGAAAGTTTGATCTATAATTTCCTAGTTCATGCTTTCTCCTGCTTCTTGTTTTACACAGTAAAACTTTTTGCCCTTTTTTAAAACTCCTGAAAATGTACCTATTTTTCACAAGTTCTCATAGATAATCCCAATACTATTTAAGTGTTTCAGACACTCCTCAAGTGTTCCAGACTAAACCTTCCTTTGTTCAACTTATTTGTTCAATTTAGTTTCAGCAAAACTTTTAAAAGGAATCTCTAACTAGTTCTATATTGAACTGAATTCTTATTCCACTATGAATGAAGGTACATAAGGCATCTGATCGCAGCTAATGCTTTTAAAGTGAAATTTATTGTTGAAAACCCTCATAAATCAGATCCTTCATCATTCTTGCTTTCATCAGTCAATAATGTTATCTCCCCATGAAAAGCAAGTAATCTCTTCCTTCTAATGAGGTGTTAACTGTCTTACCTGAGAATGTTCATTTTCCTCATTGTGCGTAGCAACCTCTGCGCTGATTAAGACATATGAGTTTAATACGCTTATACAAAAAATGAGAGCTGCCTCTCATGACTGCCAAATGTTCCAAATATCCCAGCAAAAATCCCCATCTTTCTTCTTACACCTTGTAAAATATGTGAAATATTACCCATGGAAAACAGCACACGACATCAAAAGTTAGCAATGCAGAAATGAACCAAATGGAAATTCAAGGGGTACTGGAAAATTCTGTGTTCATTTTTACATTTGTATGAGTAGCCACCTGTAGTTTCTGATGTGCCTAAATATGTGAAAGGCTCTCTTTTCTGTTGCAGTGGGATACCATGCAAAGTATGGTATTTTAATCAACTCACATAGTCAATGAGAGATAGTGCCTGAGAGTCTGTCACACCATGGGAATCCATCTGACTAGGGAACTGGAGCTGTATTTCATTTCTGTAATGAACAATAGACTCAACCTTTTGCTGACAAGAAAACTGGAACATAAAGCAGCAAATTCTGAGAATTTTACATTTCTACTTGCATTTCTTCCTGATCTTAATAGAAAATTTCATGAAATGGATCCGGTTATTTATTCTGTCTAGCTCTCAGAAAGGATTTGTGTTTGCTTTGACCGAAAAGAAAAAAGTTCACGCATTTTGTTTTATCCATGTTGCTTTGATTGGCCTAAGCCTCTTATAAAAGAGAAGTCATTAATTCTTTCTCAAAAAATTTAAGCAGGTTTGTAGTCAGATGTAAAATGGACTTTTCAAACAAAAGTTCAGAAGGATGAAGTCCCATTTAGGAGGGGAGTTTTATCAGAGAAATGTTCTTAGATATTACTTTTATAGCTTATTGAGAAAACCCTTCTTTGAAATCTGACAATGTTTATAAAAAGCAAAATTGCCTTCCCCACTGGATGGGTCATATCTTAAATATTTAACTTCTGTCTACTTTGTATTAATTCAGGGTAAGCATAGTGTGTGGTACAAGTCTCGATTTTTTTGCTTCAAAGAGCCTGAAGTATTCACTGGAGATTTATTTTCTGTGAGGAAAGATCTGTTTTTCATCATCTGGTTACTCAGGTCTGTAAAAAAAGTTCAATGCTTGACAGAACCTCAACTCCTAATCTTTGTTGGCAAGGTAGCGTCCAAATAACATAAAGCCATGCTTCTTTGGTGTTCTGTAATGAAAACTTAATTTCTCTATATTAATTATAAATAAACTGACAGGCCAGGACTTCAATGATACTAAAAATTTGCTTCAGCAAGAAAGAGTTCAGAGAGATAGAGGGGCATTCAAAGTTCATTGCCAGGGTTCACTGCTGCAGAATAGTATGGAGCGAGACTGTGGACATACTGTCTCAGTATATAGAGGGGGCAATATTTGTGGGATTATTTTTCCAAACCCAATTAAATACATTTTAAAATTTGCTGAAAAGTGCCTAAGGTTGATGGTCTCCATTTTTTTGTGCACTTTAAGATGCTGGCCATGAAAAGATTTAAATAGCAGCTTAATCAGTCCTATCTATCTCTAGCCAATCAATCAAATTTCAGTTGGTGATCAAGCAGTGAAGCAAGAATTAGATATTTTGAGGTATCAGCAAAATCAAGATGGAATTGGTAGTAGTAAAAGGACGTAGACAAATAGGGAACTTAGACATGGGAAATAAAAGCAGATAAGAGAGGAAGATGATGACCTAGATGCTGCAGAATAGGAAAGGTGGTAGGAAGGTAAAGAATCAGTTATGAAATAAAAGGGATGCCTGAAAGAGTCAGAAATAGAAAATATAGAAAGGCAATTGCTGATGAAATAAACTCATAAAGGGAGCAATAGAGAAAATTCTGGTAAAACTAGGGAAAAAAGAACAGAGCAGAGTCATGAGAACTATGGTAGTCCTGGTATATATGAAGAGATTATACTCTCCTGGATCACATTCTGTGAGGTAAATTAACTATTAAATTCTTAGAAGGTACCTGTGAATACTGTTTTGTTTTCAAGATATTTACAATTTTAAGAAGTAATCAAATAAATATTTTTTTCATTCACTGAGTGCATTATCCATCATGCAAGTGTAATAATTGCAGATTTCAATGAAAATGTAATTTCAACTGCATGCAGTCCTAGATTTAAACTAAAAGTAGAATTCTAATTCAGTTTCTGAGTTATCAGGTCCAAAGGGCAGACAAAACAGGTCTTGAAGACTGAGAAAAAAAGACTTTTTAAATAACTGCTAGCAGGAAACTGGAGTATGGAGTAAAGTTGTGATGATGGCTTATGGTCTATGTCTACTACTGTACATATTTGTATAATGGTTTATACACAGCAGTCAAAATTAAAATGAATATAAAAAGTACAACATTTCTCTTGTGAACATAGGGTGATAGTGGTGTCACTGATATGCAAAATCAGCCTTAATTAGTTATCACTGCTTCCTATTTTAGATTAATATCCATATGAGGCTTAAAATCAGTAGATTTAACTGTACTTTTATATGCCTATTATATTTACCTAAAACAAGTGCAATTCAGTTGTCCTCTTGCTAGCTTGAGTCTTGATTTTATTGGAAGCGTACAGAGTTCAATGTAGCAAAGCATTTCCAATTTCTGTGGAAGATACAGGGATTAAAAAAAATGATGAAACAATCACAATGCATGTTTGGAGCAGAAGTTGAAATAAAGCCCAGCATTCTGATTTCACAATTGCAACTTAATGATGCCCATGCCATCTTTCATAAATCTTAATATCAGTCATATTCTTTATTCTTTCAAATGTTCAGCATAAAACCCTGTCTTCTTGCACTGGTGACACTTAAAATGTTTTCTCCTTTCTTGAAGATATGTTTCATGGAAAGGAAATTGATGCAGCAAAAAATATTTTTGCACACATCATTGCTGCTCAACCATTTTAGCTCCTGACCTCACCCTAGTCAATTAAGAAATCCTTGAAGCCTCAACATAGCATCTGACTTGCAGAATACTAGATGCTTTCTGCTTCATTTGCTGTTCATAGTGCCTTAACAGGAAAGCATACTTCACAAATTAAAAAGTGTGGAGAATTTGTGTGTGTGTAGGTGCACAGTCATATACACATGCATATGTACATGTGCATGTACACACATGCACTATAGCTGAATACAGAATATATCTCCTGAACTCTGTGGTTTGATAACAGGCCCAAAGTTTGTGAAATATTTTATGCCACTGATTATAAATAATGATATATTGGCACAATAAATTATGTGTTTATACACTTTTGTGTAAAAATGTATTTTAATGCTTAAAGATATATCTGAATGTGTAAATATGCATTTTCATATGTATGTGTGTGTCTAAATGCATGTGTATGCATACTGTATGCACAACTGATGGCATATGGGCCCAGCAGATACTTAAAGTTTTGAAATAATGTGACTAAGCACAGAAACAATGTAGATGTATATTTCATTTGGGGAGAGAGGATGTATTATTTTTTAATAGCAATTAATGGGGTTTATTTAATGAATAGTGTTACACTGTGAATAAGTGAATTGTGCACCTGAATATAATTCGCAGCCATGTGGCAGACAATGTTCATCCTGCACAGGAAAATGGTAATATGGGAAGAGCTATAGCCTTTTTATCCAGCCTAGCAATTATCTGTTTGTGGGCTTCGTGGCACTAATTTCTCTTTCCACCTTTCACCCCTAGTGTCATACAATGGATAAGACTTAAAAGCAAATGCTTTTTGTTCTTTAACCACATAATTTTCTTCAACAGCTTCATACAGAGTAAAAGATAAATTGAGAGTTCATCAGAGAGATATCACAAGACTGAAAGCAGAAACTTCATTTTCATGTAAAGTTTTCTTCCCAAACAGTGTGGCAGCAACTTGCCATACAGTTATAGCAGGAGGCAAGGAGGGGACATGTGTCTCTTTGCAGCATGCTAGGCTCTTGTTGGATAGGTGAGCTGTCAAAGATTGATCACACAGAGCAGAAGTGCAAATGAGTGCCAAATTACAACTCTATGGCACTAATGAGAACCTAAACGCTACCTCGCCTGAAAAGGTGCAATTATTGCTGCTGGATCAGACCCCAAAAATGCTACTAACACAATATACTTTAAATTACATATTTATGTTCCAGGAAATGACCCTTCTGGAGAATATATTGAACTGACCTTCAGACCATAAACCCATGTCCTCTCCTGCCTTACTAGTTATAGAATTGACCCCAGAAACCTTTTTAATCTTACTGTTCATCTGCAATTTTACTCTTTTTTTTTTTTTTGAGGGCTATGTGATAGAAAGGACTCTGAGAAGGGTGGAGGTGATGCTGCTGTTAAAAATTCTGAATTTTAAGAAATTAACTTTGAAGAAAAAAGGAAAAATTCCAGAAAAGAGAGAGCTAACCTTTTTGTCTTTTTCTACTACTGAAAGAAAGCAGTAGGAGTCCCAGCCTTGGAAAAATACATTTTAAGCTAATATAAATTAGTCTATCTGTGCTGAGCGCACTGCTGCTTCACTAGTGGAATCAGTTTTTCCTTAGCCCTTGAATAAGCAAAATCCTTCCTTGTCCTTTATTTTCCTCATGTCTGTCTCTTTTTTTATCCTTCTTTCTGTATTACACCTCACTGTCCTGTCAAATTAACATGAGTAGTGCAACACTTCAGTCACCAATATTAACTTTCTTATTGTGCCTAATGTTTAAGTGCTTGAGCTCATTTCAGTCACATCCCATGTTTCCGTTCCTAGAAAAAAGAAACTGTTTATTCCTTTTATTCAGGAAGAGTTTTAAATCTACTTGACTACTAAAGGAAGCACAGCTTCACGACGATATAGCATTTTTCTTCCTCTAACTTATATTACTTTTGGAATTATGAATTAATTGTGTCTCATACTAATTCTGAGCAGTAAAATCAAGCAGTGTAAGAAAAGACAAGATTCCTGAATTCACAGACTGTATTTATGGCAGAACCAGGAAAAAAGCCAGACATAACAAGGCTTTTTATTTTGCTTCAGTCACTAAGTCCAAGACCTTAACAGTATTCCCTGTGAACAAGAGGTGGTTAAATCTGAAAACTCTAAGCAACAACCATGTACACAGAATCAACATAAGAAAAACCCTTTATGCATTGACAGACTGCATTATTCAAGAAAAATAATATAGAATTCAGGTTTTAATATCTGAATGTTAGGATCATTGGTTCCAAACAGCATGTTCACTTTGAAACATTTTCTTAGTTTTGATCCAGACAACTTCCAAAGAGCTTAGATCTAAATAAAAATCTTGATTTCAGCCAGTATTTTGGATAGCATGCCTGATGACTTCAGTGATTATTCCTTTATAATCAAACCTGGAGTGTGACATCAGAATGTGCCAGTGACCAGATTATTTTTTTAAATGTGTATTTTCCCATCTATGAATGACTGTAATAATAAAACAAGTGCATTGTACAATGAAGGTAAAGGAAGCTTGCAGGTCTATCCTGGAAATTAATGTGGCCACAAGCAAAGGTCCCTTGGTCTAGCCTATGAATCTCTTGCTTCTTCAGAATTGTTTCTGTTTATAGTATCTCTATGATATGTCTTCAGAGCTGATCCCTGAATCTACCAGCTTTTCTGACATTATACTTGAATCTTGAAGAGTCCATATATTTAGTCAAGGCTAACATGTTGCTAACATGAAACAACTTTGACTGTGACTGCTTGTAGATGTTCGGGGTTGGGGTGGAGGGGAATGGAGTTATCCTGGAGCTGTATGCGATCCAAGCGAGAGGATAAAATGCGTAAAAGTGACTCACTATCTACAGCACACTGTTCTGTTCTGGGTTAGCACTGAATGAACCTGATATACTCACAGTATCATGCAGCTAATATCCCAGGATCAGACTGGTTTTTCAAAGTGCGGGAGTATATGAGTGGAACAAGAGCATCTAGAAAACGGGAGCAAAAAAAGATGAAGTACTATGCTAATGCACATTAAATACTATAACATGGTTGTGTAGTCACAGCCTGACTATTTCCAATTCTCCCTCTCCTGCCAACTACATATAACAGGACCCTGTACCAGGCAATGCTAGTGTGGAGTAGTGCCCTAGCTAACTAGGCTGCCCTCTCATTTGGGCTAATGTGGTTTAACCGTAACTCAAAATACAATGATGTACCAGCTACTAGGCAGAAAATTAACTCTATTCCAGCCAAAACCAGGGCATCTAAATAGCCTGGACACTAACTGATGTGCTTAAGCTATTATCAATTCTAGAACTAACTTTTTAAGCCTTTTAGGAAATTCTGCTCCATAACATGTTACATAGGTTAGATAGCACTTGTAATACCAAGATAGATGGACAGATGTCATCTCCTTGCTCTTTTATTTGGGATGTCAACATACAGCTCTTTTGTGATTTTTTTTTTAAAGCCTATACTTGGATATGCTGCAAGAAATCAATGGAGCTGCCGTTGGTCTGTCTCTATGGACAGAGCCATACACAGTGTGTTCTACTGAAATATAAATAATAAATAAGTTTCTCTCCTTGTGGACCCAGTTGTATGATCTACTAATGTAAAAAATAGTTTTAAGGATGCCTTCACTGTGTATGTTGTTTAAAAATTAAGAAAGTAGGTGACATATTTAAAGACTGTCTTGAAAAGCAGAGTTGTAATTCAAATTTAATCTTAGCTAATATTTGAAATGTTTTCATTTTGGATCTGGGTTTAGCTTGTCATCAGGTTAATAGTTATCTTTAAAATTATCAAACAAAGGAAGAATTACATCAGAAAGGAGATAAAGACAGGATAGAATAAGCAGACATATGTGGATATCAATATAAATATGTACATATGTGTGTATGTATACGCATACATATATATACATATGTGTATAAACTATAGATAGTATGTGTGTAAGTATACTACA
Organism: Coracopsis vasa; assembly: GCA_026283785.1. Taxonomy (NCBI): domain Eukaryota; kingdom Metazoa; phylum Chordata; class Aves; order Psittaciformes; family Psittacidae; genus Coracopsis; species Coracopsis vasa. The sequence continues at coordinate 17,518 of JANHGB010022629.1, forward strand.
CTTTGTAAAATTAGCTTGTGTGACTTCTATTAAGGGCAGCCTTGCCCCATAGAATGAATGGTGTAGCAATAATATTAGTCTTATAGCTCTCCCCTCACTTCTCTGACTTCTACTTCCTTAAAGCCCTGAGACTACTGAAATCTTTACAGACTTTCTATATGAGTAAAGAGAAGTTGACTTGCTCAGATCTAGTTGTTTTTTTGTTTTTTTTTTATAGAAGACATTACTTGAGCTTCTCGACAAAGTGTGGGAGGGTGAATGGGAAGATTAATTTGGGCCAAGAAAAATTGCTGTAAATGATAAAGGGAAGATTCATATGTTCTAAGAAATGTTTCTTTAAGGAAGACAAAAATTAAGTTTCCTTACTACAAAAAGGAAGCATCAACATCAAAAAGTCTTAAAAATATGCAGAAGCAGAAATACATTCAAAAAATGAACATGATCGCAAAAGGACTTTCTTTTAAAAAAGTTACTATTGCAAGATTCTTTCAGCTCTGACTGGATTTTAGCATTTTACCTCTTTTTAGAGGTTTATTAAAGAAAAAAATGGACTGTTTTTGACTTCAGAAGAAGTGAAATCCAACTCCTAGATTGTTGCCTGACTTCCAGTGAAATCTTCGGCAGTGACAACAGCATTCAGTACATAATCTATACAGAATAGGTTAATTTGCAAATGTATTTATAGGGTCCTTTTGAATTCTTGTTTTCTGTTAAGGTTCTTTAAAATACCAGGTAATGTTGTGGAAACTAATATCACTGTTTCACTGAAGCTCTAAGCAATGTTTTATTTCTTGTCTCTTAGTTTTAATGAGAATGTCCTGCTTGCTGCTAATAGAGCTGAGTAAACAATCTATGTACATTTTATTCAATTACTTTAGCTCTTTTTCTTCTTATGGTAATTACCTATGAGCGGACAACGATTGCTACTGTTTGTTTGTTCCTCCCAACCACTTGCTGATTATTCTGCACAAACAACTTGTAGCCTGTGTTATTGCAAACTGACTGCTTGCAAGTATTCCTGTGGGGATCAGCGTTTGGTTGCCTAAAGCCAAGTACCTGTTTCTTTTCCATGATTGGATGATCTACTTTGTCACAAACACATTTTGTTTAATAAATGCATAGCTTCATTCTGCAACATACTCTCTAGACAAGCAATCTGGAGGTATACAATGGTGCTGAGAACCGACATATTAAATACAATATCTCTCATGAAAAAAATAAATTCTGATAAATAGTGTCATCCCAAAGCTGACATACCGTTCTCTGGGCTGGCATTTACTTAACATTGCTAGTGGTGTTATCAATTAGAAGTGTTTCTTTCATTCAGGTTCCTGTCAAAACTATTTCAATTGCTATTAGGAACTTATTACTAATTACAAAATAACCCAGAACTTTAGCATTTGGCTTTTTTTCTTTTCTGGATTGTCATGTTTATTTTTAGTCCCTGGGTTCACTTTACATGGAAGGTGCAATGAACAAATGACTATGGTTTGCATCAAAGCAAATAAATTTCTGAAAGTTTTTCAGGGCCAGTATCACAGCAAATCTCTTCCTAGCATTCTATTTTTCTAAAAAAGCTTATTTTTTGACTATTTATATAAATAATAATTATGCAGTGTCTTTTGTGAAACAACATTCTAAATTATTGAAAGCAAAATTATTCCAAAATTAATAATCCATTTTAAAATATCCTGTAGTCAGTTACATTACAAAGAAATCTGAAATAAACTGAAGACAATCTGGAAAATTTAGATCCTCAGGAGAGCTTCTTATACAGTCTGACTTGATCTGTGTATCAGTTGCCACTGCCAAGATCACTCCTCTACAGTAAACAACATTTGAAACTGGTTACTGTTGATCTTTTCTGATAACATATAACACCACTGAGATGTTTTATCTACTTTAACATAAAAACACAGCAGAAGACCCTGCAGATGACACAGATCTGAGAACCCACCTGTAATACTAAGTTCAGGTGTGGGGGCCTCCAGCACAAGAGGAATGTGGAGCTGTTAGTGCAAGTCCAGAGGAGACCATGAAGAAGATCAGAGATCTGGAGCACTTCTCCTATGAAGAAAGGCTGAGAGAGTTGGCCTTGTTCAGCCTGGAGAAGAGAAGGCTTGAGGGAAACTTTGTAGCAGCCTTTCAGTACCTAAAGGGGACCTACAAGAATTCTGGTTAGGCACTTTTTACAAAGGAATGTAGTGACAGGACAAGGGGCATGGGTTTAAGATGACAGAGGGGAGATTTAGATTAGACATTAGGAAGAAACTATTTACTACGAGGATGGTGAGATACTGGAGAGAGTTGCCTAGACAAGTTGTGGCTGCCACATACCTGGAAGTGTTGAAGGCCAGGCTCAATGGGGTTTAAACAACCTGGTTTAGTGGAAGATGTCCCATGGCAGGAGGATTGGAACAAGATGATCTTTGAAGGTCCCTTCCAACCTAACTGTTCTATGATTCTGTCTTTAATCTTTTTTCTCAAAGCTTATTGTTGCTGGTCAGTCTGGTTATTGGCTGAAGAAACTTAGTTCAGTTCACCTCAGTGTTTCTCATTATTTTGTTAGCATGCTATGTAGCGCTGAGGCTTCTCTTTTGCTTCACAGTAAATCAACAGGTCTCTCCTCTTAGCAATGGATTGTATTGACTGTCAAACAGTAGGGAATGAGGGGAGTTGTTCGTGCACTGGATACTCTGTAGTGGGTGTAACAAAAGCATACCTAAAAAGCTGCAGTAGATTACAAAATGCATAAAAAAACCTATGCTGTGAGACCATGGTAACTCAAAATTCTTTTGCGAAAGTCTGTAGACTAAATACAACCACTTTAAATTTTCTTTCCTGCCATATAACTTAAGCAAATGTCAGTAATCTAAGCAAAGACTTTAACAACTTCTTTCGTTTAGTACTTGCCATGATGTTTTCTACTTCAGACCCAAGAAATTACTTAGGTTCAGTTCTTGTTTCCAGGCCTAACCATTCCTGAAGTGTAATAGTGAGTAGAGCATTTACATCCAGACTTCATTTTCTCCAGCTGTAAAAATCTTGTTTGTCTATATTATTTTTTAACGTGCCTTTAGACTCATAAATGAAAGAAACTATTCAGAAGCCAGTGACTTTTGTGTACTATCTGACATCCACCTGGACATTTTGCCTGTTGCGCAGGTCTGGAGATTGAACAGATTTTCCTAATTCATCCAACTATTTTGAAGAGATTAGGCCAGATCTTGATATTAATTTTCTGTTGTGATATCTTGAGGTAGAAGGCATGGATTTGAAGTTTTATGATGCAGGAATATTGATGCTCAAATTACCCATAACAGTAGGGAGCAATTCACAGCATCTGGGAACATCTAAATAAAACCAGAAAAATAACATGAACATAAAGTTCCCTTTAAGGAGTTCTTTTTGGTTTTAAAAGCTAAAACAAGTTTTTCTTCTCCCAGAAAGACAGAATCTTGGTCATACACCAAACACTAGCAATAATCCAATCAGAATGTCCTTTAGTTGATGGATACTAATGAATAAGAATGACAGGTTAATGTTGAGCCCTGCAGTGCTGTCATTGAAAGAAATAGATATGAACAGTGGCAGCATTTATGAAGCAACTTTTAAGTTTCTGTCCTAGTAGATTTTAGATGGAAACTTGCCATGGCGTGAATTTCATTGTCTCTGTTACTGGAGATTTCAGAAGCCAGATGGTCAGGGAAAATATAAAGTCACATGCACACTTTTTAAAGGTTAGTGATATGTGGAAAAAGATACTGTTACTTGCTCATTATCTTTGAACTGGAGATAATGCTCAATGACACAAGACCAAAGCATGTCTTGTTATGCATTATGCTTTACTGTTACGGTCATCATCACTGTGCTAATTCTTCCCAAGAAGGTTTTGATTTTCTTTCCAGATGCTGCAAATTGAACTGTATGTTGCATTCAAGAAATTATTTTTGAAGTTTGTTATTTTGTTTTTAACTCTATCAAGCTCCAGCTTGCCAGAAATACTGGGAGTCTCCTGAAACATGATTCAGCTGACAAATCAAACAAACCTGGATTTTCAGGTTGTAAATTACAAATGTAGGAAGCCATAATCCCTCTAGAAATATAAAAATAAGAACGCTCAATAAACAAATTGTACATATCTCAATAACTATAAAGATTGACTTAAATTGTCTAAGTGATACTATGCTAGAGAGTTTTATATGACTATCTCCTACTTTTGGTCACAAGGACAGAGAGAAACCTCGAGAGTTGAGCTGCATATAATGCCACTACTTTTAGGAAGTTAGCTGAACTTTCTTTTAATGAAATTTAAAGCTTTTTGCTGTTTAAATACCTTAATTGCTTTTTATTGAACTTAACTTGTAAAAACTTTCTCCATGAAAGTTTGGAAGTTTGTTGTTTTGGTTTTTGTTTTCTTTAATATATGTATGGTATGTATGTGAGAAAATTATATACTTTCTGCTGTAAAAGAAGAGATTAATATGTAAGAAAGAGGTTTATTTTATTTTTCAACCAGAACTGTACAAATGTTTTGTTATGAAATGCTGGAATTCCTCATGTGAGTTTTACATGACATTTATTGCTGATCTCAGAAGATAGATCACACAGATTAGGCCATTCGTGATGCCCTTGTGATAATTGCAAAATATGTCCTTCCTCTCCAAGGAAGAAGAGAAATAGAATTATAGAATGGTAAAAGATGTGCAGCTAAGGAACCTTCTACAAAGAAAGTACACAGCTGATTTTCTTTATACTTTGCCAAGATATGTAAAGCACAACTCCTGGGAAGTTCTTCATAATGTAAGATACAATAGTTTTGATACAGGGTAAGTGATATGCAGAAAGTTCAAGGTTATGGAAGAGGTGTCTTAGAAAATATATTACTTTCTTTTACAAGAAATACCTACAAAAAGATGTATCAACTAGACATTGACAATAGGTATAGTGCAAATACAAGAAAAACATGATTCTGTTCCTTCTCACCTGAGGGAGTTGCGTTATTTCATTTTAACTCAAGACTGACAGCTGCATATAACCTGAAACCAGGGACCATCATCTAAAACCTATTCAAGCCAACAGAAAGATCTGTACAGATCCCAGTAGTGCTCCTACTGAAGTCAGCAGTAAAGCTCCCAGTGGTACAGACGTTGTCAGATCATTTAGCTACAAAACAAATCTAGTGCAAAGAAAAAAAATATTAAAAAAAAGTGACAGACGTTTTTAAAACTGAACGGGGCAACATTGCACTGTCAGTTAAAAAGACACTAAACAGCAAAGGATCCTATCCACTAATTCTCAGTTCCAGGTGATTGTAAACATGGTGAGGTAACAGAGTCAATGATGAACTGTTTTCCTATGAACAAAACAAGTTAGTGGGTTTTTTAAAGGAATTTTATTGATTCAAATATTGATCTTTAGTACAGCAAAACAACTTCTTTCTTGCCAGCCCCCAAGCAAACTGTAGTTAAAAATATAAAGCATAAAAAAACTATTTTAAACATGAAGTCTTGATGTATAGCAGTAATAGCATAGCCCTGACTCTGTGTAAGTGTGGCTAAAAACCTCACAGGGCAAAGGTGCAGTACACTGTGGATGTCTACTGAGTTTTCATTGCTTATATGTTTAGCCGATTCCCTCATGAGTTGGATGTTCTTCACATTATTGGTATTATACACACTCTGTTGCTGTTGCTTCTCTTAGCAGCATGACTTGTAGTACAGCCACACTGGGGAATCTGTCTGGGACAAAAACTAATACTTCACTTGAACAACCAGAAGGTGACTCGTTCAGTAATGCATTATAAGGGTTACTTAAGAGCATGCCTCGCTTTTTTCCTGAGCAGGCCACTAAGGAAAAACTCAGCCAATATTCTCAATCTTCCATTCAGAACAGTTTTCCACATTCTACACAGATTTTAATGGGAAAAAGGCCTAGTTATTGCTGCTTCTCTAGATGTCTTCTAGCAAGATGCAAGTGATGAAGGCCATATTGGGATCCCATTGTGCTTTATGTTATGTTATTGAATGTCAAACAAAAGACAAAAAGTTCCATCAGTTTGTTGGTTGATTTGTTTTCACATATCAGAAGTAGAACTTGTGTTTTATTACTTAGCTTCCTACAGACTAATCATATAGTCTAAGGGATAGTCATGCTTAGTAGGCAGGATTCAGGTAGTTCCAAGACAAAGGGCCAGAACATGGCATGTAAGGGCTCTAACAGTCAGTAGCTTAAAGAGTTTGAGCTTTGCCTACTTTACTTGTCAGCTTTATTAGCTACCTTGACAAAAGCAACAACAATGGTTACACAACACCATCTTCTTTGAAGGGATGACAGCAAAACACACACCCCCCCATCACTCACGTGTACCCCACATGCTTCAGTGGACCTGACTTAGCGGGATAAAACACAAAAACCTCAAACCTTTGGCGGGGCGTTCACCTCCAGCATAGGCATGTTCCTCCAGGCCATACCCTGCCCAACCAATCAAATGCTACAGGGTATCTGAGGAAATCCCAGAATCCAAAATAGAGCAGACACAACATTCCCTCCGGCCTTAAATCATAAGTAGAAACAGAGGTTGAGGTTGTGGCTTTAAGGCATCCATTTGAGCAGTTTTAACAGGGAGACATGAGCAATACTGTAAGTCTGGAGGGCATGTGGAAGCTACAAATGAAGCACAACCAGATTAACCAGGGCCATTATTTTATACAGATCCAGGTAATGGTGGTCAAATTTAGAAGGATATGCTGAATTAACACGTTCACCAGACAAATAAACAGAGTCCCCACCCACAAAGGCCTCTGCTGGTTGCTGATGTCTATCTGAACACACTTTGTAATCAACCTTTGATTTTTTCAGATGCTCTTGAAGTGTTTCTGAAGGAACAAATGACCATTCAAAGAAATCCTCAGGGGAAAACCCTTGGACAGCTGTCAGAGTAGCTGGGTGGCCACAGGGATGAAAAGCATTCTGCATGTCGAGAGAGCCCTGCTGTGGGGAAATCTGAACATACTGTTATATGCAAATTCTACCAACAATAACAGAGACTTCCAGTAATCCCAGAGGCAAGTAAAGGAGGGGACATTGCTACGGGATCTGATTCGCATGCTCCATCTGACCATTCGGCTCAGGTGATATGGGATGAGGAGAGTTGTACTCCCAGCAGGACCATGAACCCATTCAAACATCAGGCAGTGAACAGGGCCCCTGAATCTGTCACCCCACGATCTGGCAGACCATGGCAGTCAAACACATACTGCAACAACAAATGTGCAGTCTGAGGTGCTGTGGACAGATTCTTTAGTAGAACAAAAATACTGGCCTTCATAAAGAAGTTCATCACCACAAGCACTGCCCCTGGGAGTCCACAATATTGTAAATCTATAATAAAAATTGAAATAATTTTCTCTTCAAGCAAGTTGTCAAAGCCTGTCCAAGGTGAGAGAACAAAGAATGAAAGTGCTCAACAGCAATAGCTAAACGAAGCTGAGCTCTGCCTGCTTGCCAGTTTAATTAGCTCTCCTGACAACAGCAGCAAGAACAATGGCTACCAAAAACATTTACAGATCACCTCCTGTGAAGGGATACAAGCATAACCCTGACAGCCGAACACCTAAGATACACCTGTAAGACACAGGTTGAACCACCTTCAGAAATTAAGTACAAGCCCATGTTCATATAAATACAGTCAGTAGCCAAATTTTTTTCTAATTTTCTAAGAAAATACAGTGTTTAGGTGCATTTTGTATTCTAAATTAATTAATAAAATCTTTTGTGGAGTTATTTATCAGAATACTTAGTACTGGAAAGCAGTGCTGCTTTTGCTAGATACACTTCTAAGTGTGATCTTTGTGTAGCATGAGCTGCATAGCTCCACTAAAATCTATGAAATTGCAATGCTTTACATGAACTGAGAGTTTGATAAATGCAAGCTATAAAATAAATCTAAGTTCTCTAACAGAATTGGCTTCACTCTTAGATTCCAGTTTCTGCAGTGAAAATAGCTGTTATTATGAATTCAAGTTTGGCTCACAGCATGTATTTTATATTGCTCACTTAAATGTGTGGTTCCAATTAATACGTCTTCCTTGAAGCTCATTTGGTAGTAAATCTCTGCCTAGTTTTCACCTGTATCCATAAACCAATGCTAAAAAAAGGCACAATACACTTTTTTTCTATCACAAACAGTGGGCATTTTGTATCCTTGTGTACTCTTAACAAGTCTCATGGTAACCTTGAAGTGTGTGATGGAATGGAAAGCATACAAGTATGTTCCTAAATTCAAGGAAGTTAACTTAATCCCATTTTTAACACAACTGGCTTTTAAGGTTTAAGTGGAAGAAACCTAGCTTTCCTTTATTTTTTTTGTTTCTTCCTTTCAAAACATGTGTGACGCTCGTCTAAAGTCTATTGAAGAAAAAGAAAATACTCCCATTGATTACAGTCATATTTGGGAGATTATTTAAAATCTTAAGCACTTAGGAAGATAAGGAGTACATGCATTCATGTAATCCATCTATGCAAGTTTTGGTAAAAACCTAGCAAGACATTTCTGCAAACTGAGTCAGTCAATGTATTGGAACTGTTAGAGTGAGTCCAGAGGAGGCTGCGAAGATGGTCAGGAGGCTGGAGCACCTCTCCTAAGAAGAAAAGGTGAGAGAGTTGGACTTGTTCAGCCTGGGGAAGAGAAGGCTTAGGGGAGACTTTATAGCAGCCTTCCAGTATCTACAGGAGGCCTACAAGAAGTCTGGACTTTTTACAAGGGAACGCAGTGACAGGACAAGGAGGGGATGGGTTTAAGATGATGGAGGGGAGGTTTAGATTTGATATTAGGAAAAAATTCTTGGTGGTGAAACACTGGAGCAGGCCCAGAGAAGTGGCTAGAAGTGTCAACATCCGTGGAAGTGTTGAAGGCCAGGTTGGATGGGGCTTTGAGCAGCCTGTCTAGTAGACGGTGCCCAATCTGTCTGGACTCCAGTTCAGGAGATTATATAATTTTTCCTAACAAGCAAAACCATGCTAAAGTCCCTCCGTCAGCTAGAGGTTCTGTGTTGTATATTTCGGAACTTTTACTATGGAATGGTGTACAGGCCAAATCTGAACATTCTTCATGGCGGTTAGATGGTTAGCTGCACCATTCTAGGAATGTAAAAGATATTCTGAAGGCAATGAATGAGAATAAACGTTGGGTCAGTTATAATAGACAGAACGCAGAAGAAAATTTTTTTCTCAAGTTGCCAAAGCCCTAGAAGATCAGATATATTCTTAACCATTGTGAAAACATAGGAAATATTTTATCAGACTTTAAAAAATATTTAAAACATCCTGTACCTATTGATGAGCAAATAGTCCCCAATTCACACCTTTTCCTGGGAAATTTTCTCCTAAAACCCCTATTTAACCTTTCTTTTTCTTCAGTGTTTCTTGCAAAAAGCAGTGAAAATTATTGCACATGATGGACATGAAGTTAACAATCAGATCTGTTTAGATCTGTGCAAAGGAATTGAACATTTTCTTTGACATATTTCTCTCCTTCAAGAGTATTTTAAAAGGTGAGCTCTTCAATCGAGTCTGAGCATCTTTGGCACTCATCTCCCTTTAAATTTGTAATAGATAAATAAAATCTATAAGGACTTCTGAAAGTTCTCACTATTAATTTTTAATACATATTTGTTTTCAATAAGTGAAAGTATGGACTTTTCTTCTTTATTGAGTTCAAGTCTCCCAAGACAGCTTAAAGAAATAACGTAAAGTTTAAAAATTAATATGAAAAAAATAAGTACACCATTAAATTTTGACATATAGAACAGTTCAAAACTGGAATCTTACATTATTCATACTGATTATAAAAATAATAAGGATAACTGCCAATAATTTGTTAACTTTTATGAAAATCTTCAGCCATTCCTGAGCACAGTGAAAAACTGTTTGGCCCTCCACAGGACAACTGATTTTCTCAAGATTTAGTCACAGCCTAAATAGAATTGAAAAAAAAAATATATCTGAAATTTCCAATTAACATATTTAAATTTTAGGCAAAAATTTACCCCTTATGACTACATGAGAAATTAAATGGCTGTTTATTTTCTTTGTTCTAGGTCCGCTCAAAGCCATCAATTGTAAACCTCCCTGATCTATAGTATGGTCATATCATGGTTTAACTCCAGCAGGAAACTAAGTACCATCGCCCACCCCAAACAAGGACAGGGCCAGATTTTTGTAGGTAGTGCATATAAAAGTCAGCACAAACTGGAGATTAAAACTCAGAGAAGTGAAGATGTCTGCTCTGTTCACCCATCACATTAACAAAGCAAAACGCTACTCAAAGTTTATATTGTGAATGAACTCACATTTACCACAGTTCCTTTGTATGCTTAACATCTGTGGTGTCATTCAGCTGGACACTAAGATTTACACTAAGTCTTTTTTAAACAGTCTTTTCCTTTCCAAAATTAGCTTTTTTGTAAGCCTTCTCTCTTCCCTCCACTTACCCTTCACTTTTTTAGTGGTTTTTGTCTGCTCTATTTTTATCTATGGTTTCTTTTTATTTCATTCTACCTTTATCTCTGCAAATTTTTGACTTTGAGACATCTTAATCTGACTTTATACAAATCCATTGAACATTACCTAAACTGGCAATGTTGCCTCTAAAGGAGAATAAACTAAATTCTAAATATATCAAATGTCACAGAGGATAAGCATGTTAAATAAACTTTGGATTTCCAAATCCTTTTTCCTATTCTATACTCATAATGCAATGAAAAAAGTTTCCCTTGTTGCATGTTTCAGATATGTTCTTTACAGTCCCAAATGTCTTAATTAGATAATCATAAAATCATAGAATAGTTAGGGTTGGAAAGGACCTTAAGATCATCAAGTTTCAAGCACTCTGCCATGGCAAGTACACCTCACCCTATAATGTTT
>JANHGB010022631.1:0-19988 GCA_026283785.1 Coracopsis vasa
TACCTCTTTGGTTAGTTTGGGTCAGGTGTCCTGTCCCTGCTTCCTTCCGGCTTCCCCTCCTCCCTGGCAGAGCATGAGACTCAGAAAGTCCTTGGTCAGAGTAAACCTTACTGAGCAACAACTGAAAACATCGGTGTTATTAGCTTTGTTTCCAGGCTGAAACTCAAAAACACAGCACTGCACCAGCTACTAAGGAGAAAAATGACTGCTACTGCTGAACCCAGGACAGCCAGAGAGGGCAGAAGGCTAAACCCATATCTCACATATGCTCATGCAGAAGTAGGAAGATCATGTTAAGTGACTGCCTGAGAAAACATCTTTTGCTGTACCAAAAGCTTTGACATAGCATATTTTGGGAGAACAGCCCCCATCACACCCAGCTCCACATTAGTGCTGACTCTCTTGGTGTAAGCTATTAGCTTGTTTCTGAAAGAAAAGCTCTTCAATAAGACTTTAAGGCAAATGCACATTTCTGTTAGCCTTTATTCTATGAAGAAGGGAAAAAAGTCCAGTTATTCTTTTTCATGGCAGGCCAACAGCATTGATTTATTTTACATACACATAAATATCAGGTAAATAAAATGCCAGAATTGGTTTTCAAAAGAGAAATGTCGCTAACTTAAGCCCATAGAACACCACTGGAGAAAATTCCTACCCCTAGGCTCCTGAAAATCTTATGATTATATATGACTTTATATAAATATTATACATAGAAATATTAAATATAGGAATATTTTAAATGACTGAAAATGACAATCAGTAATACCACCTACTCTAGTGATGTCTAGAAGCGTCACTCTACATTTTCTATGGTCACCAGAGGACATTGGTGTCAGGTTTATTCCAATGCCTGTTTATCTTGGTTTATTTGGATTACTTATTACCTGCAAGGGAGAGAGGACACAAAATTGGTTCTTTTCAAATGGCCTTCCCTTGAGTACTAGACAGAAAAACTTGTCTTTAGCGTTCTGGTCTTCACGGGATGTATAACAAAGCTCATCTGTTTTGTTATGATAGGTTGGGAAGCAACAAGTTGATCAAATGATCTGGCAGACTTCTATGTGAAGATTTTTAATATGAACAATATTCCTATGGTAGTGCTGTACACAGTTTGAAAAATACAGAGGTGTGGTGTAGGTAAACAATCTCTGTCCCTGAACATTAACATTCTAGAGTCTTCAGAAAAGATTATTAAGGTGCTGATGACTAGTATTTAGCCAGCTTTCTGCTTGAGAAAAACATGGCATTTTGCTCAATATATATAGTTAAATATTTCTGTCTTCATCAATGTGTTTCTAGGAATAACAGAATACAAAACTTTATTCTCACGGATAAACTAAAGTAAGTCCACTCACGTGGGCTTTGCTTAGTGTATTACCAGTAAAATAATGAGATTTTAAAATTTGTACAAATCTTTTAATCTATAAACTGTACAGTCACAATTGAAGTATAGAATAATTATTCATATGAGCTTGAGATCTGCAAAGGCATCTGTATGTGTGTATCTTTGCAGGGTCAGTCCCCAACTTTTCAATTGCCTATACATATATTCCACAACTTAATGCTAGAGGCATGCGAAGCACCAAATGCAGCACATGAATCTCCAGGATAACATGTGGAGCGGTTTTCAAATCCCTAAGTAGGAGATATATTTCAAATCTTCATTGAGTGTGTTTTCATAGTGTGTAGTTGTAAAACCATTGCATTCCTGTTGGGACTAATGAAAACTACACTTTTTCTGAGAAAAAAACAAAATATACTCTGTAATTTTGAAGCTTGACTCATTACAGCTCTTGATCTTCCACTCTTCACAGAATGAAATATTGGGCAGTGCTGCTGTAGAATATAAGGCTACTATGTCATTCAGTTACTGTCTTGTAAATCATCAGTTTAAGACAAGCCACATCTGATGGATTCTGTCAGCTGGAAAAATAGCAGATATTTTTCTCTCCAAAGAAGTTTTGCAGTCACAAGCAACATGAAAGAGACTTTTTACCCTAGCTTTTGTAATATAACCAGCTGGTATTATTAAATACTGGATCTTATGACAACAATTTTCTTACAGTAAGTTGGGGTTGAACAATGAAAATATCTAGACAACCTATAATATTTTTAATGCTATACTCTAAAAACACTTAAGGTTTTAATTTTTATACTGTTGCTGTAATCATATAAAAAAAAACATTTTAATGAATACTTGACTACTTAATGTGATTTAAGAAAGATAGCCATTAATTACTTTCTTTACACTATTAACACTTCATGAAATAGCTAGGGTTTTTTTTCTGCTGATGTAAGACTTTGATTATTAGACATGATTAATTACCCTGTTTCCATTGATATCACAAGCAGCTCATTAAAGTTCTAGGTGTTTTATATTGACAAGTCATAATTTTGCAGTTGACATTGCATTCTGCTAATGAAGACAATTAACAGACATTCTCTATGCTCAAAGGGAACCTGCCAATAAAAATTATGCTGAAAACAATTAACGTGGCGGAATTTATCTGATCAAAAATTCATCTGTTCGTCTGTAGTCCAGCATACATTTGAAACCAAGTGCACACTTCAAATAAACTAATTGGGATTTTAAATTTATTCTTATTCTACTTTTGATGAGGAAAGTTTTGATGAACCTAAATACTTATCAGTAGTAAATGCTGTTCCATTAAAAAGTTCTCATTAGTATTTAAAGTAAATAAAAATTATTCCTACACTGTATTTCTTCAGTTTATCTTCCTCTTAGAGAACCACCATCAAATCAAAGATGCTTCACAGATCATAATGCACTGCATTTTAGTACAGTTTTAGTACTTTTAGTATTTTAACCTTTAGTGTTACCTAGACTTTCATTCTTCTTATTGAAGAATGTTCTTCTAATCAAAGGATTTTTTTTTCCTTAGGTTAAATGAAACAATATCACATTAAACAGGATGCCTATTATCTCTTGAACAGCTGATACCATGAAATGCAAATCTCTCAAAGGTAGGGGAGAACTCACAGTTCACATTGCTAGCCTCAAACCATATTTTCAAATTGAGGAACCTTGTTAAGCTTACTCAGACTTCCCTGAAGAAGAGTTAAGAAAAACAAAGACAGAAAAGTGAAACCAAGTCCTCATTCTAATCCTTTGTTTAGAGCTGACTTGATAAAAGTGTGAAAGTTAACTTTAAGGAGCTCTGGTTTTCCCATGATTTACATAAGGTAGAGCAAAGTAAAGCTGTAATAAGATGCAGCATAGTACAGTATGCAAAGACTGATGAATCTAGAAGTAGGTGCATTTATTTTCACATTCCCAGAGCTTCATGAAGGCAACTACTTACCTGACGTGCAGGTTGTCTCCAAGGGCTATTAAGCCTTCCTATAGGTAGCTTTTTAGAAACAGCTTATGTCAAATGTCTTGATAAAGAGAATTTACTCTCCACTGAGCTATTGTTGACAGTAGACATGTCCAAATTAGATTTATCTGAAGATTCTGTATTTTTCTTTTCAATTCAAATTCAATTTGCAGGACCTACTTTTCAGTTTTCACTTACCATTTCTACAAGCAGGGTCTGAAGCATTTAATTTTCAGTCTTAGGCTGAAAATGCCTTAAGATCTGAATGGATCCAATTTCTAGAAAATTGTCAAACTTAATTCCAAATAATCTCTTCTGTTTACTCTTGAGAGATTCCAGGGTTGGAGTTAAGCGATACTTTCTATTGGATCAACTTTTTCTTTAACAAGCAGTATCTTTATTGAGTTTAACAGGAAAGTTATTAAGGATTTTTTATTGCACTTGGAGAGAGCCAAACCTACAGCAAATACTTCAAGGATTTGTTTCTGATGATTGATTATATCTGACACTCTATATCATGAGTTATTCAAGCAACTTTAACTGGGTTGCCTATAAACTCGTATTCTCAGATAAAGCAATGGGATGAATTTATAACATTGGACATGCTCTGCAATTTCTGTTTACATGCTTACTGTAATAATTTTTATGTTAATGTGAACAGCATTTAATTTGCAGTGCAATAAATTTGTATCAAAGGAAATATACACAAGAAAATATGTCTTCTTTCATTGTTTATGTTACCAGTTACTGCCGCCTTTATGCAGACACATTTTCCTGTAGAATTAATTCTCCTCATGATAGAATTGTACGTAGAATACGTCTACACAGGATGTGCTTCAGTGGAAGTTTTGAATGAGGAAAATGAAACATAACAGAAATCTGCCCGGCATTTAGTCATTATGCCTTGTAAGGTGTACATTCAAGTAATGCTTTCTTTCTTTTACATGAGGAGATAGATAGGATTACAGCATACAGACAGTGTTGGAGTATAAAAATCTAATAAACATACTTTTTGATGTTTCGTAAAGGTTTTGACCAAAATGTCACTGCTTTGAAAACGCAAATATCTTTGTCCTTTTTACAGCTGTCTCTATAAGTCACAAAAGATTTGTTAACTGTTAATACAGATGTCCTAGATATCATACACCACAATTTTGACTGTACAGTAAAACTAATTAGCTGGGACTGTGTAATGTTGATAGCAAAACACTTTCAGCTGTTTATTTTTCTGCTGATGTGAACCTTAAAATACTTTCCTATTAAGATTTTTCTTTTAAGAAAATTTTATATTCTAAATATTTTAATGACTGTTTTAAGAATTTCTGTACTAACACAAGCAAATATTTCAAACCTCACTCTCCACCATTAGGTGGAAAGAAAATCAACCAGAAAATGCTGGCAAATACTATATTTGTGAATTATATCTGTTTCCAAGCCAGAGCATCTGGTCTTTTGGCAGATATCCCTGGCAGATCTATTATACTGGAGGCTTTGAGTTTCTTTTCCTGAGAATTTTGTTTGGCTTATTTTGCTAAGTGGGAAATGGACATTGATGTTCCTACTGTGTATGATATTTGGGAATCTAATTTTGCCTAAGACCTTCAAGGGGAGGCTCTGTAACTATGGCTAGTTAAAAAAATACATCATACTCTTTCTTGGGAAATTAGTTTTGATCAGAGCATTGTACGTGGAAAGTGTATGCCTTCTAAGGAATATTCAAATTCTACTTAAACAAAAATCAAACAGTACAGAACAAGCTGGACACAGGATTTCTGATCTGGAGGGATCTTTTTTGAAATAAAAAGCTAAAAAAATATCTAGAAAGAAGGATTTATCCCTATCTATAACAGACTTCGCCCTATCTATAACATTAGCCCTATCTATAACAGCTATTCTTCAGCTGAAGACTGCTGGTTGTGTACTTTGCAATCTGGTTGAGAGAAAACGCATGTGACCTATAAATTATTTGTGTTGTTCTAATTATAATCTGTTAATCTACTCAAAAAACACAACCACACTGATATTGTCAGTTGTATTAGTCATGTTTTACCCCTCAAACTGGCCTTGAGAGGACTAATCATGAAATAAGGTCATATTAAAAATACAGAACTGCAAACTACAGTTCCTCTGAAAATTGCTTATTCATTAATTTCTCAGTGAAATTCTCTTACAAATAAATTTTCTACCTATTTTTAGAAAGGGTTTTTGAATATTTGATGTTTAGTATGTATTTAATCCTTGTATTGTCTAGGCTGTTCATTAGGTGTGCAACTTGTCAAATTATTAGCAGTTTTTGTACGATAGAATCCGCTTCAGTTGGAGCAATGTAAAAGCTTTTAGGAGTACAGCATAAAATATGGTAACCAGCTAAGGAGATTTTATCTCTTTTTCCCTCTTTTATAATAAAGATGAGTAGCATAACTTTTCAGAAGCTGCTGAGTTAGAGCTTAGTTGAGTGCCCAGACTCAGACTTAATTCTCAGAATTAAGTTTGGCTTCTGTAAATTGAATCCCTTTACAGACACTGCAAGGGAAGAATCAAAAATCACATAAACACAAAATTCAACAGACCACTTGAAAATCCTCACCATTTTCCTGTATGTACTATGTATCTAGTACATGAGAACTAATTATAGCTATTTTCCCTCAGCTAAGAGTAAGAGAATCAGTGGTTGCTGGATTGATTTGTTGTTTTTATTTTGATATCTATTATATGACTGCAATATGTCAATTTCACTGCCAAATATTTTGTGTGACTGAGTGTTTTCAATATTTTTATGGTGTTTTGAATACAACTGCCTCATTTGCACACCAAAAAGATATTCAATGGCCCTTTTCTAAGAAGAAACAGCTATCTAAAGGCTCACAGAACTGAAAGTCTGATCCACTGAGTAGCTTCAAAGGTGAGTTTTTAATGATTTTCCCAGTTTTAGCAATACTTTGCCAGCAGTTAAGTTGCTCCCCAGGTGGCAAAGTGGGAAATGGTGAAGAACAGAGATGTTCTGACAGTCTATCTTTGGGTATCAAGATTATTTTGTCTACAGAAAAGGCTCCCAAACTAGCCTGCCCATGAAAGACTATCAAGTGTTCTTGCCCTGTTTTGTGGGTTCATGGTAGAACAAGATATAAAAATAGGTGTACTGTCTGCAGGTCTGTCTTGCATAATAACCTGTCTTTGGTACTAGCTTTTTATAGGAGATGATGAAAGCAGGAGTATGTGCAAGGTATGCATATGCTATTATTTTCTCTGTTATCCTTTTCTAGCTTCTGTCAATACATTGACCGGAAGCCAGAATTTGCAATATTGGTAAACCATTTTCTGTCATGAATTTACCTAGCTCCCTTTTAATACTATTTATCATTTTGATGTCTGCAAATCCTAATGACCTATGTTTCTGCTTTGAGCAAAGAAACACTCATCTTGTTTACACTTGTCATATGCTTTCACTCAATACACATTTACTCACTTTCCAACCATTCATGACTTCATATATCACTGCTATAACTCACAGTTGTTGATTTGGGACTTTTTTCGCCAGAAAACTCTAGAAATCTCTTTTTGTGTAGATACTCTGACATTTTACTCGTTCTTGCAAGTCTATTTTTGTGCCTTCTGTACTCTTACAGTATCTTCTTTCAAAAAGAAAGGGAGAGAAAAGCCCAATCAGAAATGTATTAGCTATTATCACTTCAGATAGTTTCTCTCACTCTTTGCCAATCTTGTTTTCTTAAGAGTTTATGCTGAAGGATTTTGGTAGTTGAAGTCTGTTATGTTGAATGGACCACACTTTCTTACATATCTGCAAAGTTCTCAAAATGTTATAATAGATTTGTGACTTCTTCCTACAAAAAAATGTGGACATCTACTTTTTCTGCTTCATTTTTAAGTATACTCTTTACCATATTTTAAAGAAGTCAGATTGTCTGTAAGTCAAGCTTAATCAACTGTACTTTCTTATGGAGTCTTTTATAAAAAAATACATTATATTTGCCACCTTTCTGATGTTCATATCAGAAAGAGTTTACTTCACACAAGTCATAAGATGGTAATTTTAAATTAGATTTCCTTGGCAAATATGATTTGGTCTTAGCAGTTTGCTGCTATTCTGAAACCTTTTCTAATTACCCTTATGTTTGAGATGGTATCTCTGACTCATCTTAAGTAAGATATGGCTTTGGTGTGGGGAGATCATCAATAGGGAATACTGATCAAAACAGTTAATTCTCTTTTTCTACTGTGACCTTATCACCACTGAATGGTCTCTTTATGTCATAATTAAATGTTTACCACTCACTTAGAAGCAGGCTTCCAGCCATGTAAGTGTTTAAAAATATGCCATATTAGTACTTTTCATGAGTTTAGGAAATTGATCATTGAAATATCTTTCTTCCTGATTTACTACACTTTTGCATATAGCCTGAATTTTCTTTTTCATCTCTTTCTCTATTTCCCTTAGGTGGACACAGTTTCTATTTTCTTGAAAAATATAATTTTTTAACGACTGCTTTAGCCCATTGTATAGACCTTTTCATGCATTGCATGCTTGCTTTGATTATCTAGACATTGTCTTTGCTACCTACAAGCATTTTAAGTTACTTTTTATATATATATTTCTCCTTTTTGAATTGTAATACTACTTACAGAAGTTATTTTACCTGTTTCATCTCCTATACAGTACAACTTTGCTTCTAGTTTTGCTCACTTTATTTTAATATAATTCAAAGAAGTAATACCAAAAGAACATGCTCGTGTTTTATTACTACCATTGTGAACCAACTGAACCGTTTTCATATGGTCATTTAACTACTATGATTTTCATCCTTTCAGTCATCTCAGATCAGTAAGGAAGTACATGGCTTTTCAAGTACTTCTGAAGCAGGATTTTCAAGGTCTCTGAACTGACAAAGCCTAATTTCCCTAGCATGTGAGAGGTATTTACCATCTGAAAATTGATGTAGCTAATTTACACCTATTTTAACATTTTGGCTAAGTGAAGAATGAGTATTCCCTTTCAAAGCATTTGAAAAAGCTCACAGATTCTAGATATCTCTTTTTGTCCAATACATTTGCTTGGTAGAGTCATTGATCATTCTTGTGATTATTCTACTTTATTTCTGTTCAAGAAGGACAATGAATCAAAACTTGCCCCTGTAAAATCTCTTTATTCAAGTTATGAGTCCTTTACATACAGCTGCTGATAACAGATCCAGCTATTTCAGCCTGGAAGTAGCATTCTAGAAAGCAGCTCTAAAAAAGGAAAGTGGTTTGATTGATGTAAGTCATACCTTCCTCTGATTCCAATTGTTTCCAAACAAACAAACTGAAGTGAAATCTGTAAGCCATGTAATTTCAAAACTCAATGTACTTTTAAAAAAATAATAAACCCAAAACGTTTTTGGGTTTGGTTTTTTTCATCTGTTCTCATTTTGACTGATGCTCATTCTTGTACAAGTTAATGAAAACAAAATTAATTATAAAAACTTTTTGGTTTCACTCATTTTATATCTCTATCATCTGTATCAGGTGTATCAGGTATATCAAGTATATCTTACAAATAACCTATATCATTTACCTAATATAATCTATATATAAATTTCATTCTGGATAGACAATTAACACACTGTTATATATTAGTTGCTAGAGAGCAGAACTTGGTTTCTGCTTCTGCTACTGTTAACCACTCAAATTACTAAATGTCTTATTATTTTTTCTGCTGAAAGAAAAGACAGGCTCTTAACAGCCTTGGCTCAAAGCAGCTTAGCCAAAAGGGATAACAAGAATTAGCATTTTGAGGTCAAAGAAGTACTGATATATCCACTTTTTGTTGCTTTTCTATCTATAGAGGTTACTAAGTACAGATCTCCATATTCTAGGTAGCTTGTCTCCAAACCCAAGCTTAAAGTACACTAGTATTTCAAACGGGTCAATTGCTTAATCAGCACTTATCCTCTACAATTTAGTCGGAAAAAAAATTAGGATTGTTAAAATTGCTGTCACTCTAGTAGTCTTACCACCTCACATGAACTGAAATTAGACTTAAATTGTCGAACAAGCAATAAACCTTACAGTGAAATGTACTGGAAAAAAAAAAAAAAATGAAAATATATCCTAAGCAAACTATCATCTTGTAGTTGGGTTTTTTTGTTTTTTCTTTCCTGCTATAAAAAAGTCTCCCCAGAATATCATCCTAGAGGCCAAAGTTATTTTTTAGGTATTTTGATTTTTTTCTCTTGCTTTTTCTGATATCTCATGAACATGTGGAACTGAAGTCGACTAGTATCTTACTGGTAACAAAAAGCCCTAAACTTTCTATCTTCTAACTCCATCAATATGCACTTAATCTTGCACTGGTTCAAAAATCAGGATGTGATCATTTTACTGAATTCCAAGAGATCAGTGTAGGTAGGAAACCTACTGCTTTAATAGAGAAGTACATATTTACATCTTACAGTTATCACAGAAGCCTTCTAAATTACCTGACAAATAGGGTAGTTATTTTCTTAAGTAATGCTCTGCTTAAATCAAACAAAACGTTCTGTACCCATAAGGAAAGCATGGGATGTCAAGAAAAGTGAAGTGGCCAAATAAGGATTCCGAATGATGGGTATTATTAATTTTCTTACACATATTAGATATCAAAGCCTAATATTATTATCTGGAATGAAAAAAAAATATCTTCATAACATCATAAATTTTTGTGGACTTGAGATCATTTGTATGTTTTTGTCCTTGCTCATGTTTTGCCTAATTTATTGATACTTTTTGATAGGTATATGAACTTTAAGTAATTGAATTCTTTATATTCCTGTCACAAATAGTAACCCCACCATTTTATAAAGCAATTGTTTCAAGTTCAAAACAAATAATGCATGGAAAATTTAGATTCAAATGAAACCTAATTTTTTCCACATGCAAATGATTACAGATATCTTTATTTTCTAAATGTGGGCAAAAAGAGAGCAGTGAAGAAGAGGGCTTCCAGAAAAGTGAATGTTATTTGCAATATGCGGTCCTCAGACCTAGACATTTAATATTTATAGAGTGAGAGCACCATCTAACTGCTTGGCTGTACCAGTTAGGTTGTAATAGGTTTAGCTCACAGATTTTCAAGGAGACACCAAACCACTATGATCACAGAGTTCAACTTCTGTACCCCTTATGAACCTTTGAACAGTTCTATGAAAATCTGTAAGGCTGTCAGATTTTTTGTTGTTTGTTCTCTTTTTGATTTGGCATATTTTTGTAGAGCTATAAAATTTTCTGTGGATACCTGATCATTTGTTTGAATAAGAAGTAAAAAACAAAATTTTTATCAGCTTCTACTGAAGAGCAGAATGGTCACCTAATTTAACACTTGATTTCTCAAACTTTTAAATACAGATTTCACAGTCTTGATGTATAATAGTCGTGGTTACTTATAGGAATTTTCACTGTAGGTACCATATTCAAGGTATAGCTGGATGTCACTTTGAGCAACCTAGTCTAGTGAAAGATGTCTCTGCCCACGGCAAAGGGGTGAGATTAGAGGATCGTGTAAAGTTCTCTTCCAACCCAGAAGACTCTGTGATTCTATGATAACCTTTATGCTCCAGAGCACCTACCCTGGTAACTTTTAAATATCAATTTATTCACTATGCTACATGTATATGAATCAGAGAAACCAAGACATGAGTTGGCAATAAGACAATTCCAACACAGCTCTTTGTATAACAGCCCCATGATTTCAATGGTAGGCCAGGTTTCTAGTTCTGAGTGCAGAAGCTTGACAAGTCTGCAGCCGTTTAATGGGGCACAGTTTGTTGCTCCTTGACTTTCAACAGAATGAGAGAAAATTAATGGTCTGAACAATTTAAAGCTACATTTAAGTTAGCTCTTCAAGGTTACAGAAACTCACTGAGATCGACAGACTCTTTTGCAAAGCACAGGCACTTCACAGGATAAAACAAGCCTGCAATGACTGCCTGCATTAGTGGAAGGGACTTCTGGAGGTCTTTCATCTCACTGCTGTTCAATTAATAGCTAGCTGTAATCTAGACATTAATGAGGGATGCAACTGGAACTGCAAAGAAATAACATAATTAGGCCCTGAATTTAATCATTCACAAAATTACATGAAGATGCTTTACTCTTTTATTTTAAATAAGGCTAATTAGGTTTCTTTTCTAATTGGAATTTTTATAGATTCCAAGATTTACCATGTGGAAACACATCTTAGAAAATTTCCTCTCTGCCTTTCACGTGTTCTTCCTGGTCTCCATTAGAATTAACAGCTGCTCTATGCTATAAAATAATGGCTCAAAATCCATTCATGATAGATTTTGCAGGACTAATTTAAAGTTCTCTGTGATGAAACTGCTAAACATGAAGGGTTACCTCTGAAAACACGGCACCTCATATTGTGTACCAAGATTTTATAGAAGCTAATTGGCAATTTAGGTTTTGATTGGCTTGGTAATGGCTACTTGGTTTACCAGTGTCAATGTCTAGATACAACTGTGTGCTCAAAATATTTGTCTGAAAACATTTCAGTGATGCCTAGCCTCACAAAATTGTGTTATTTTACTTCTGTAATGCACGGTTTACCACACTTTCATAATAAAATAATAAGGCCATTTCTGCTCCGAATAAGCATGCAGAGCCTAATAACTATTTTATTTTTTATCTGAAATGGGTAAACAAAAATCAACAAACCTTCCTTTCCATGTATTAGATTCCCATCTTCTTGTGTTACAGTAATTGTTTTTGCATGTGCAAATTGTATGTAGTGTAATTAGCCGCTTCTGTGTCTCAAAACTTCCACTTCATGAAAATTCTCATAATAATTGAATGTCTTTTTCAGTAGGAACATCAGTTTATTACAAAGATCCCTATTAAAGAAGCCAGTATGATGATGTCGTATAAGATGAGTAGATTTATTTAAGCCAGGCTCACCCAGAATGGCAGACTGATGGGCGGTTCCAGCCTCAGTGAAGGATACCTTCAGGCCTGAAAACATGGATGGAAACCATCCTTCCTTCCTAAGCAACAAAGCCAAAAAACTGAAGGAAAAATTAGAAAGCTTTAAAATAAAAATAACTAAATAGCTGAAAATGTTTTAAAAAGTGTTTTAACAATAAGACATGCCATTAACTTTAAAAAAGCCTTTCTGCTCAAAAATTGCTCTTATTTTTTTACTAATAATTCAGTCACTCTTCCTGGAAAAAAAATCCAAAACAACCAAACAACAAAATGAACCCCAAACACAAAACGAACCCCAGACACAAAACAAGATGAAAATTTTTTGGCAGTGCCTATAATTTTGCTACAAAGATTTAAGACTGTCAGCTGTAAAAGACAAGGTGGTCAAGCTAAGCTGAAGTCTGCTAATCTGCAAATATTTGTTTCTTGAAAAGTGATATTTTTTCATCTATGTGCTTCTCATGCATTACCTGTTAAAATAGTTGTTTAAAAATTAATTTCAAATATGAAGCATTATATAAATATCTGACAGTTGTATAAATAGCAGAATGAGCTATGTCACTAAAGCAAACCATATAGTGGTTATGTCATGATGCTGGGGACAGAACTGATACCAGAATGTCACTTTTAAGCTTACACTGTAGTATTTCTCCCTATCAGGAAGTGAAAAGCTTATTTTTACCATGCTTAATAGGTATGGAAATAAAACTGCTTGAAGTATTGAAAATAAAAGCTGATGAGGAACTTTTAAAATTCATTGTTTTCTTGGAGTAGTGTTATGTCCTAATTCTCATTTTGAAAAATATATTTTTTTTTAATAAAAAAACCCCTTATCATTAAGGTAAGCAAGTAACTAAAATGGATATTTTAACAAAATATTCAGAAAGCAACAGAAAGATTTTCAAACTCATCTGCATTAACTATTTTGATTCACCTTATCTATGACTTTATAACAATGAATTGGGGATGGGTGAGGGATGTTAACAAATTTAAGCAGAAAAATAGCATTTTTTCCAAATTTTATGACACGTTCCAGTCTCTGTTCTAAGAAATTTATTTGGAATTATATGGAATTTTATTTTTATTTTTGCAAGGCTATTAAAGTTTGAACTAGTTGGTTACACTTTTAAAACTTCATGGTAAATCCTGGTTCCGTTGGGATGCAAGGGAACTAAAGCCTGTATTGGTTTGTTTCATTTCACAAGTGTCTGGAATGAGGTCTGCTACAATTCTTCCAGACCATTACAGAGTGTCCAGAGAGCACAGAGGGAAACAGACCTAAACAGATGTTACATCTCTCATATTTTAGTCACAGGTTCCCATCAGTTCATTAAGCTAGCATGTGTAGGTTGGAGATATAGACCAAGATGTAGAATGAGACAGGAAAACACTGTTCTGCCAGGTTGATTCCAGTTAATTCCTCTCAGCAATGTGTTTGCTCAGAGACAGTAAAATTCTAATCAGTTTGAATTTACTTTCCACACTGGCAACTTTGCTACCAGCTCCCAGTGTATTGAGAAGGCAGATGGTCTGAAATGAACCTAATAATGCATAGAGTTAGTGGTGAAATGGGTTCCTGTCGATTTGTGAATTAGGAGTGATAATCAGCACAGTGTGTGTTGATAGACGCTTGGCTTTAGAACAGGATAGATAGGGAAAAATACAACATTAGCAGGGACAGCCATGCACCCCTTCATTCCCCAGGCTGCAGCAGCAGCAGAAGGCAGGCTGGCAGACCTTCTCCTACCACCACCTTGGACACAGCTGGCTGTATCATGAGCTTGGAAAAAAGAGTGTGGAGGTCTGGAGCAGAAGCCACACAGGTGCTGTAATGTTTTCTGCTGCTCTGACCTGCTGCCTTCCCTTCAGGACAGCACCTTATCTGAGCCCAGAGTGATGGCTGGACAGAGCTGAGAAGGGGAGCGGTACAGGTGGTTTCAAAGGAAAATTGTCTATGATATAAGAGGGTTGTAAAGGACATACATACAGAGACTCAACTGCCTGTGCGTCATATTTTGGAAGGTTCACAAGAGCTGGGGTGGGAGCTTGCTTGTGTGGAAACTGAATGATTTGATCCCACCAGTGCTGAGGTCATAAAAATCAGCGGTAAACAGAATGCACGTGCTGTGCTTCTGAATACTATAAAAGTGCTGTGATTTATATGTGAGTTCAATATACATTGATGGCTTTTCTTTTCTTATAGCCAAAAGTATGGCTTTACACAACAAATCTGGGGAGGGGCTTTTTACAAGGACATGTAATGACAGGACAATGAGCAATGGCTTTAAGCTGACAAAGGGGAGATTTAGATATTCGTAAAAAATACTTCACTATGAGGGTGGTGAGACACTGGCACAGGTTGCTCAGAGAAGTTGCACTGCCCCATCCCTGGAGGTGTTCAAGGCCAGGCTGGATGGTGCTTTGAGCAACCTGGTCTAACGGAGGGTGTCTCTGTCCACAGCAGATGATCTTTAAGGTTCCTTCCAACCCTAACCATTCTATGATTCTATAAATACTCATACATTGGGGAACAAAATATGCAGAATGGGTCATCTAAAAATCCAGAGTATAGTGGATGTCCTTTCTTCTGTGAAAATTCCTGCTTTAACTTATAGTAGAAAAGAAGATACTTTTAGTTGTAAAGGGATTTTCCAGACTTCATGACAGTCCTAGAAATTGCTGAAATGAACTTTGACTAAGGTACGTAATTTTACAATTGATTTTAAAAATTACTAACACATATCAGAAAAAAAATCTATATTTTTTTATGTACAGCATGATAGATAGGAAAATTTTGTGATCAATGCTGAAGAAAAATACTTCTTTAATTAACTGTATCTCTCTTGAAAAAAAACAACAAGAAAAGAAAAAATTCACACCAATTTTGCCATTGTATTTATGAAAAATCATTGAAGAGACTTTTAGAACAATGTGTTACTCCCTTTCCTTTTACAGTTTACAGTCATAGTTCTACACAGAACTGAATTACTCTATTCTGCATCACAGATTGGCTAATCTTTCATGGTATTTCAGAGTTTCTTGCTGCTAATAAATTGGTTTCTTCTGGCTGTACAGATAAACACTCTGATTACGCTGTACAGAGAAATGACTGACGTGAATACCTTGGAAGTATCATGCATCTTGAATTTTTGTTCAGACTTCATATTTATTAAGCCTTAATCCCATTCAGACAGCACAAAATATTCTTCTTTTAATAATCTATTTTTCATACCTTTCAATCTCTAACATAAATCTGTCAGGTGGTGAGAATTCAGGTGGAGAATTTTCTGAATGACAGTAGCTATTAGCCTGTCTGATTTTCACATAACTGAAGACAATCAGATATTATTAGTCATGTTTTAAACACTGCCTATATTTTACATTCACATACCTGTATGGAGATGCCAGGGTGTCCTGGTTTCATAGAATCATGGAACAGTTAGGGTTGGAAAGGACCTTGAGATCATTTAATTCCAACCCCCCTGCCATGGGCAGGAATACCACACACTAAACCATGAAGGGCGTTAGCGAACAGCTCTGTGGTGCCGAGTTACCAGCTGGATTTAAACCATGACTCAAGACTCTGGTGCTAAATTCTGATTCACTATTTCCTGAGCACAACTCAAAACTGATGAGATTTTTACCTGTGAACAAAAGGTGATTTGAGGCACTCATTTAGAGTTCCAGAATTGGCTGAGCTACTGGATAGAGAGGTACAACTTTCCAGACACTATTCTTACTCTCTTTGATTCAGCTCTGACAGTGTGCTATACAAATTATTCAATCATATTCTGGTCATATTTTCCAAGAAACCATTTTGAAGTTCCTTTTTTAGGTATCTTTATTTCACTGTAGTTTTCAGAAACAAATACATATTTGTCTATTCTATTCACCCTCCTATGTACCAGCTTCCTTAGATATTTCAGAAGTTCCTCCTTCCAACCATGTGCTTTGGGCAACTTTCTCTTTTTTTGTGTTTTGAAAACTTTTCAATCCTATTAATCAGGGCTTATTTGATCTCAAAAAAGATAAAGCTCTTCATGTATCTATGAGGAAGGATAAAAACATTTTATGGTTGTCTTTATTGTAACATCAGGAATACTATCCAGTATATAAAGTTCTTTTTTTTAACAAAAGGGAATCACAGAGTAAATTTAGTAAAAATGTAAGTAGAATAGAAAAGTCTGGAAGTCTGGGGACTGTTTGATCCAAAGGAGGGCCAGTTGCAAGGTTAGGGCCATCTTCAAGGTGTGAAAAAGTATCTACTGAATTTCCGTTGTTGCACCTTGCGTCCAGTGCCTCTCATACTTCATTCAGCATTTGTACAACTGCATCTGGAGCCTTGTGTCCGATTTTGGACTTCCTAGTAATGGAGCAAGTCCAATGGAGGACCCTCAAGGTGGGGGACACATGATGTACAAAAAGACAGTTCTTCACTTTAAAGAGAATTCTGAAAGGGGATCTTCTTACTGTTTTCTACTACTTATTGGGCAAGTCAGAGCCAGACTTTTCCAGTTGTACAAATGCTGAATGAAGCAGACAAATCACTTCCCTCAACTTGCTGTCTACATTTGTTTTAATATGGCTCAGTATAAAGTTAATTTTCTTCATTGCAAGAATACACTTCTGACCCATCCTTAACTTGCTGTTCATCGGTATCTCTAGGTCCTTTTCTGCAAAACAGTTTTCCATATGCCCAGTGCCCAGCCTGTTCTGCTACAGGGGATTATTCTGTCCCAGGTGCCCAGTTCTGCATTTGCTTTTGTTGAACTTCATAATGTTCCTGTCGGACAAATTCTGCATCCTATTAAAATCTTTCTGAATGGCAGACCTCCCTTCTGACATATAAGACTGTATCCCTAAGATATTATTGCTTTCAAGGATGCATTCCATCTTGTCTGTAAGTACCTTTGCGTTTTCTGTGTATGCATGTGTGATTATTATCATGCATAAAACATCTTTTATTTCCTCTGATTCAGTCACTCATTTAATGACTCTTCAACAGCCACCACTTCATTTTTTCTCAAGAGCCACTTGGAATGCTTGACCTCCCCTTTGTATTTTGTCCTTGTCTTCAAAACTCTTCTGATTTGCAGGTGACGTTATCTTTGACTGCTTGCTGCAAGAGCTCCAATTGGCCTTTTTTTGTGGAGAAAAAGAGATATAAAAGATAGCACCACTGAAAAGCCATCACAGAGAAGGAACTCCGATTCTAGAAAACTGACCAACTGACAGCAGATGAACCCAGGTAAGCTTGTTACTTCTAATAAATTAACACAATCTCCCTACATCTATGGACTGAGTAATTAGCCGTAGAGCTTTTCACTACATATCAGGTTTCATGTTGAAAGTTTAGACTTCTTTTTTTTTTTAGTTTTAATTTTTACTGCTTTAGAGTTGGATGTTATTTTATTAAGTGCTCTGATTGCTGGAGTATAGGAGTTGCTGCAAAGATTACTTTTTAGGAACATTGGTATTACTCTGCTTTTGTCTGATCTGACATCTCCCTGAAACCTGATGTCTTGTCAGTGCTGGAGTTGTATGAGAGACAAGTGCTTGTTGCTGCTTCCTAATTATTATTTGCTTCCTGTAACCAGAGAGAATATATTGGAGTAAACGTTCCTTGTACCGCTTTGGTTATTTGAATTTGGTTATTTGAAAAGTAACATGGGCAGGTCAGAGGAGAGAATATCTGAAGCTATGCCTTCATGATTACAGCTGCCATGTCTGAATCATTGTTATCAGGAGAGTAAAAGAGTCAAAAATTAGAGTTCAACAGGTCCAACAGTGTGAAAATGCAGCATCTATTAATATTTTAGATTCTTCTCCCCTGCAGAGTAATTAGAAGCCAGAAAAGTGAAAACTGAATATGGGTTCCATATTGTATTCATTTAAGCTTTTTCAATCCACTCTTACAGCATGCTGAAGAGGCACTGCTAAGGTTTACTTTGATGGACATCTCAGGATGCTTTCTGGTATCTGATACCATAGTCCAGGACCCCAGCTTTCATGGCCCTTTGGAAAGCACATGCCTTAGCTTTGGAGAAACATATAGTTGATGTGCTTGACTGAGCTTTGCTAACGATGCTCACTGATCAAATGTCACTTCCCAAAGCATGAACTCCTCTGTGTTTGTCAGGTAATTCAGAAACTTTATCACTAGGCAAGATTTTGAAACAAGAGAAGACATCTATTTTATTCCATCTGTGTATTGAAAGTTGATCCAATAAAACATTACCCACACTTGCAGTTCTTTTCTGCTACAATTTAACACTCAGGTCTTCAGGTGGGTGCCTTCCTGTTGAAGACTGCAACTAAACAGAGACATGCCTTCTTCTGCTTTTTGTTTGGGCTTCCATAAAATGCAAGTAGAATATAAAGAGGAAATGTAGGGGGTTTCAACCCTCTTCCTATTTCATTTCATGTTAATTTCAATATCTATTTGAACTAGTAGAAATATTTTTTTTGTCCAAATCGATTCAGTTTCTCATCTAAAACTCTTGTATTTGTTCATAATCAGGATCTATTTTCAATTTAAAAAACTATGAGTACTGAACACAAAGTAATGAGATCTCTGAAAAAGAAATTGCCTCACAGTGAGCTGAACACTTGAAAAGAATGAAATGAAAAATGAAAGAAAAATGAAGAATTTGTGAAATAAATTGGCCCCACAATTGTTTCAGTACCTTCTTATCTTTTACTCTATTGCACATAGTTCATTTTGTGTGATGAGCCCACGGAAAAGGCATACAGGGCTAGAAATAGAGTGTAGCAATTGCAATGTGAGTGTAATCAGAACTTACCACGGTAACAACTAGCCATGCCAAATGTCTCTCCAATAAGGTTTAATGGTTGTGTATCTATGTGGCTGGCCACACTAATGACTAGAACAAGCATATCATTGGGCTGTTTTACGAAGTAGAGGGATATATTCTTTCAGCGAATTCCTGAAACATCAAATAGCATTTGCTAGTCTCTCATCTCCGGCTTCAATAGAATTCTCCTTCTAACTTTCCTTTTGGTAATATCTGGTGTTATAATAAGCTCAGATGAATCTAGAATGCCTGGCCTTCAATCCCAAACCACACCCTATTTTCTAGGACAAGAACTATCTTAATTTTGTTTTCTTTAAAATTGGTCTTTCTATGATCTTTCAGGACTTGATTTTTATATGATTCCCAATTCCCCACTGTAAAGGACTTAAAAGTAGAAATGAGAAAATATTGAAGATGAACCTAGAAGGCACAAAGAAAAAACTGGAAGGCTTATGCACTTGAGTTATAAAGAAATTATTGTAGCAATATATTGTAAAATATATGTATAAGCCAAGCTTACACTGGGGCTGATAGAACTGTAGTGGCACATATGACCATACTTTTCCACATCCTGTAGGTATCTCAGTGCCTCTAGGTTCAAGTCTGTAGGTTTGGAGCAGGTCTTCTGAACTAAGATTTGTCTCATCTAAGAGGCAAATGCAAGACAGGCAGAAATGAATTCATGTGAATGAACTTCTTTATTTTTTTGGCTTGGGCACTGCTCTAGTTTTCTTCTTTAGCTATAAAGAGACCTCCTTGAAGGTAGTTACCCAAGTACAAAATTTCCCTCAGTTAGGTTGCCACAGAAAATTCTTAGATGACCATCTAAGTGATACCGTCATTTTACCAAAGGTGTGCATGACTTTTTCATAAATGT
>JANHGB010022634.1:0-26675 GCA_026283785.1 Coracopsis vasa
TACTAAATATTTGGGGGCACCCTCAGGGAGCAGCTGCACGGGTGGCAGAGGGACCTGCAAAGCCACGTGCACTGGAGGACAAGTTCTGGCCTGACCAAAGGGCTGCAAAGCATCTGGCATGCTTCCCCTTGTTCTGCTATTAACTTTTATCAGGGTAACTCACAATTGTTTGCTGTGGCTGCAGGAATGCCCTCATGATCTGCTACAGCATGAGCACACACAGCCTCACAGCACCCACAGGAGAGCTGAGCACTCGCACCGAGGTGCTGGCTGTGAAATAAGGCAGGGGTTTAGCTTCGAAGCATCACCTGTGAACCCCAAACAACTACAACAGCAGAGGAAAGTGAGGCAGCTCTTGTTGCAGAGCCTCCTGAGGACACACCATCACAGGTAATAGAGGAATACTGATATTCAGGGGGTTTAGGGCTGCTCCCAGGCCCTGGAGTGAGCACATGGAGCAGGACTGAGCAGTGTGCCCATCGTGCATCAGGAAGTCAGCTGTACATCCCCATCAGCCAGGGTCCAGTGCAGAGGCACCTCTCCTTTCTCCTCCCCAACTCTGTGCTTGGGAAGCAAGGGCCAGCATTCCAGTGGCCACATGCCCAGCTACATGCATGGGGGGAGCAGGGCTTGGCTCTGCTCATGACCCCCCCCATGTTACTGGCCTGGGGGTCTCATGGCCAGGAGTGGCGATGCCCGCACTGGCTGCACACCATCAATCACTGCTCAGCCACTCGGTGCCTCCCACCCCAAGAGCTTCTTGAAAGAAACTCCTCATTTTCAACACCTACTTAAGGCTCTTGAGGCCGCGCCGCTGCCGGCAGACGTGAGCTCATGCTGGTGCTCACAGGCATGCGCTGCCCTGCCCCAAGGCTTACACCCACAGCAAAACAGCTCCCTCAGCTCCCCACTGCACCAGCGGGCACCAGGTGAGCCCCACCTGAAATGCAAAAGATGAGGTCACAGACAACACCCCCCCACACACACATTATATGTGTGGATCTCAGGGCCTCATGGTTTAAATAGGAAAACTCCTCCTCTGTACTCACTTAAATGTATCTTCATAGTTTATTTGAAGATGTGGGTATTAGTAGGTGTTCCTAACTGGGGAGCACAGGAAAGACCCTGTGTTTGCATCCCCTGCTGATACAGGAACAACATCACCAAGTTTGTGACTTACCAGCACAAGGGTTGGAAGTGAGCTTCACGCAGCATCTCCACAGAGAGGTCCTGCTGCCCTGGCATACCCATGCTGTAGAGATGGAGCATGGTCCTTGAGATAATGCTCCTGCCTGCCCTTAGGCAGGCCAAGACCTTTCCTCCCCAGGTGATACCGGACAAGCACGGAGCCAGAGGAAGGTCCTATTTCAGTGGGAAGCTAAATGAGGCAGATGGCTTTCAGCTGCTCCTGTGACAGGGTGCGAGCCATCATGCTCTGAAGCTCCTGCTAAAGGGTCACTGGGCTTAAACACCACCCCCCTATAGGCACCATCAGCCACAGGCAGTGCTGTACCCCAGAGTTCACGTGCCACCAAGGGGACTCCTTTGGGCACGCAGAAATTGGGTGGTGGCACCCAAAGGGGGGCTTGCCCCTGTCCCCATTTCCCAGCCCCATGTATAGAGGCTGGAGTTGGGTGTAAGGCAAAGTCCATCCCTGCTCTGGTGCCACCGCAGCGGGGCAGTCCCAGCACTCCGGGTTGGAGCAGCAGGTGGCTCTCTTGGTTGCCCACCAGCCTGTGGCTACCACAAGTGTTTTCTTCTGGCTAGCCGCAGCCCCAGTGGTGTGTGAAGGTCCGAGCTCCGGGGCAGGAAAGCCTTTGGTGATTTCCTCCTGCTTTGCACAAGCCATGCTCCTGTGAACACCACATGAAAGAGCTGAGAGGGCACAGGGAAGGTCCCAGGAAGAAAAAAGCTTTGCCAAGGCAAATCAATGCTGCCCAGCCAGAGGTGCCAGGTTGTGCCAATCCATCCAGGCAAGAGATGAACACAGACGTGTGCAGGGCTACTGAGCAGCCCCAGCGATGCACAGGCTTCCAAGACATTTTATGGTGTATGAAGCAGAAGACGGGTCTGATCTGGTATAGAACATGGGTCTGGGGTGAGGTCCTTCATGGGTCTGCACCCTACAGAGTCACCACATGTCCCAGAGGAAAGGCAGGAGCTGCTCAGCATCATGGACAGACCGAGGGTAGGTGGGGATAAAGGGGTTAAAAATCCAGGAAAAGCTGCAAATGGATTTCACAGATGGCCCTTTAGCCACAACTGCAGACCCTCACAGGCTGCACTCTCTGGTTGTGGGGGTCCCTGGACCCCAGTGCTACCCTGCAGGCCATGGGGAAGGAGTCTGGCCAGTTCTTGGGGACTCCCATCCCCTCCAGCACCCCTAGAAGGCGGCGTGGGGCAGAGGCTGGGACACAGCAGCCTTGGTTTCAGCTGGAGGCATGGAAAAAAGAGAGATGAGGTCACTGCAAAGCGGTCGTGTAGGATGTGATACAGGAGAGGAGCGGGGAGCATGGAGGAACAAGGAGCTATTGTAACCTTACAGAGCAGGGGAAAAACCAGCTGTGGGGATGGCAGGTCACCTCCTGCTCACACCAGACATTCGGGGGGTTAACTTGTCTGGGGTCACATAAAACAGGTCTAGAAGAGGAGTGGATAGAAGGAGGTGGTGGAGGGTGGGTGGGATGTGATAGAGGCATCGATACAGCTTTTCTCTTCATTGCACCATCCTGGCTGGGATGCCTGTTGCGGTACAACTGGTACTGGTGCAACCAGCTCAGGTACAGCGAAACAGCTGTAAAACACCTGGCACAGTGCTGGAATGCCACGTGCACATATCTGCCCTGTTCAACCCCATCCTTCCAGCCTCTAGGGGATTGGCCATGGGACTGTGCAGCTGGGAGCCTGTGGAGCATCTCTGAGCAGTGCCAGGGGCTGGAGTGGACTCTTGGGACAAAACCAAGAACCTTTCCCTCACTCCACCACCCTTTGAGCCTCCCAGTTTATCTGTGGCATGCTGTGTGCCTGCTTGGCAGAGGGTGGCTCCATGCCGTGGGGTTGGGTATGCCTGCCCCATGGCACAGGGACGAGAAAGAGATGCTCATCGCTCCATCCACGGCCATGCGCTGACCTGAGGCTCCATCACGGAACAACCTCCTCCCCTCCCTCTGCCCCAGTCCCGCTGCAGCCCCCCCCACGGCCCCAGCCCTGGCCGGCCCCATGGTGGCACAGGGGCGGCCGGAGCTCAGACTTTCTGTCTGCACGGGGACTTCCCGTCCCCGCACGGCGCTGCCGGCGTGAAACCAAAGAGCGGCTTGTTCGGCTGCCGGGGCCGCCTCCGCGCTGACTGCGCTGCTCTGTTCCCGCTAGGAATAATATACCCCGAGCTCCGAGCATAAACTGAGCTTCCCAGAGCCAGGCCGGTGGGGGAGACTTTAATGGGAAGGAAAATAAACTGTGTACTGGGCGTGCGGGGAGAGGTGTGGTGCTGGCAGAGGGGCGCCGGGTAAAGGCTCCTCTTGGTTTCTGTTCCCTTCTCCCCCCCGAGTTATTTGTGGAGGGAGCACACGGATCCATGCCCTCCTCTGCAGTTTGTTTGCTTCCCAGGATGCCAAGGAAAAGAGAGGCATTTTGAAGGAGCTGGTTGAGAGCTTTGGTGCCTCCTGATCTGCCGCAGCGTGTTCGGCGGCTCAGCACCCTCAGAGGAGGTGTTTGCTCCAGGGAAAGCGGCTGCTTTCCTCCCCACATCGCTCCTCTCAGGCCTGAGCTGCTTGGCTCCGAAGATGCTGTGGTGTGCGGGCACCAAGGAGGGATGTTGCTGTGCCGGGAGGGTGACGGCGTGTTTCTGATTCCTCAGCACAATGCTGCGATTCAGGGCCTTGGGAAAGCACATGAGTCATGCTGCGAACTTCCCCGGCCAGGCACCGCTGGGAAACACGTTTGCATCTGCTCAGCCACCCTCAGAATGCCTCTTGCTCAGGAATAACCCCCACTGCCTCTCCCTTCCTGCCAGGTCCCGGTGCTGGCTGAGCCTGATCCTTAGAATATCAGCATCCCAGATACAAGGATGCATGGGGAGTGATGAGAGCATCCGAGGTGGGGAAACAGCACAGATTTTGGATGCAGGAGCTGAAAAGTGTAGACACCAGCCCTGGGTGCACCTCCCACATCCCCCTTGGCAGAGGAGGCTCTGTTGACTTAACTCTAGGGCTGCACCTATTTACGTCTGCAAAGCCTTTGAAGTCCTCAGGGAGAAGAGCAGGGACTTCGGATATGCCTGTGACTCAGGAACAGCCACCCCCTCCATGACAAATCATTATCCTGAGCCAGGAGGCCCGGGGGGTGGCAGGCAGCCTGAGGGACATGGACGGGCTTTCCCGGGGCCACGCTGGGGCTGGGAAGAGTCCTCTGGTCCAGGAAACAGTGTTTGTCTTTGAATGCATTCACTGCCAGCTTCCAACAAATACCAGAAACACAAATGGGAACTGAAATCCCATTTTATCAGAACGTTTGCTTTGAGCAAAGGTGGCTCATGAAGGGAAAGGGTTTCAGTCTCTGTTCAGTGCGATGCTCCCCACACCCTGATGTGTGGTGCCCATGTCCCACCAGTGTCCGCCTGCTTCTACAGGGATGGGGCCATGAGGGTGAACGGAAGCCACTCGTGAGGGGCTGAGCGGTGCTTCTCTGCCCTGCAGAGTCCAGCTGGCTCCTCGGGGGTGGCGGGAGGTGCCCCATGTCCTGCATCCAGCTTCCTCCAAGGAGACCATCCCGTGGCGCCGGTGCCTCTGTCTGTGCTGTATCCTGCTGAGTAACGCCGGTCCACATCCATACATGGGGAAGAGCCGGGCGCGAGGCTTTCTCCTCTGTCAGACCTCTCCCCTGCTCAGTAAATAACATTCCTGCTAACGCTGGTATGTAGAAAACTTTCCAGCTCTCCAGCTAATGTCAGCGTCGCGGCTCCATCCCAGCAGGGTCTGTGTGAACCTCAGGGTGAAGGCTGCACCCCGGATGGACCGTGGGGTGCAGTGGGGTCCCTGCTCACCGGCTGCTCCCATCTCTGCAGATGGGAGGTGTTTTATTGTGGGGGAAACACAAATCTCTCAGGCTCGTGGCTCCCCGTGCCCCACCAGGGGATGATGAGGGGATGCCTGTGAAGGGATGAGTTCTCCAAGTGACTAATGCACCAGCACGAAGCTTTGGCTTGTGTTAGCTCTCCAAGCCCAGGCTGCCTCCCACCAAACCCCGGCTCCTCTGCTCCTGCCGTAGCAGTTCCAGGGTTATTCATGGGGTGGGAAGGAGACAGAGAGAAAAGGCAGTGGTTCAGGAGGGGAGCCAAGTGCCGGTGACCCTCATGTCCTTGCTTTGGGCAGCCCTGAGGTGACTCAGAAGTGATTCCTCCCTCCTGCCCAGCCTGACCTCAGGCTCATCCATGAATCCCTCTGTGTCTGAGTGGAGGGTGTTGGGGAAGGTGTTGGAGGCTTCCCTGTGGCCCTCCAGCCTCCACCGGTCACTGGTGACCATGGCTGAGCTGCTGCCTTGTCCTGGTGTAAAGCATTGATGTGGGCACCAGCACGGCTCTAACCACTGTCACTGTCACTTGCCTTTGCTGCTCTGTGCTTCAACGGCTGCGGTAGGCAGCATCCATCTAACACGGGGCTGCTGCAACACTGTCCTGGCTTACCCCAGGATGGTCTTTGAACCAAGCTACAGTCCTGGGCTGATGCTGAGGTTTGATTTTGATGGCTAATTAAAGGCAGTAAACTCTATACACTCACAAAAAGAGGGTTTACATTTGTCCAGGAATTGCTTGGGATGGAATTAACACTGGTGGTGTTAAATCAAAGAGTGATCCATTCTCCAAGGCTGTCTTGAGGACCTGACAAGAGCGAGCTCAGGTTTGGCAGGGAGGGCTGCTTGGGGTCACTAACCCTGTGCATCAACTAACCAGTGTGGGGGGAAGCTACAGACTGACCCCAGGCCTGCGGTGGTGGTGAAGATGGTCCTGGCAGGAGGAGCTGGGCCATGAAGTCCATGCAGATTCATTCACGAGCATCCTCAAAGCTTTGAGGTTTGGTTCCAGATTTACCCCTGCCTGGGATACAGACATGCACAAGACCAAAGCTTTGGGCTGCTTAAATGCCCAGCACTGAGCATCTGGGCTGAGCTGATCCCTGGGAGCGGGTGCCAGGGCTTCCCTTCCCGTCACTGGCAATTGTGGCCCTGGCACATCCCCAAGCCACTGCCATGCACTGCGGAGCTGGTGTCTTTGGCACTCCTGGAAAGTCCCAGCCACGGTGGATGCACAGTGCCTTGACCAGCTCTGTCCCACCCCATGTGCTCCCACGATGCTGCTTCCCGGTGCTGCTTCCCCGGGATCAGGAGGGGAATTTTTGCTCTTGTTCCTCAGCAGCCCTGTGTTCCTGTTGGAGGGCATGGCATGCTGGGCACCGCCACGCTTGCTGGGCTGCTGGCATGTGTCACGCAGGGAACTCACTGATGCAGTGAGGCTCCTGGCTCACTTTATGGCTTCAGAGTAACTCCAGGCTGCAAATGGCTGCAGGATGAGCCTTTGTGTGGTTATATCACAGCCCTATGTCCTTGGAAGAGGCGCCTGCCTGGCTATTCCTGCTGCAGATCCAGGAGGAGACAGTGAAAGGGATGTGGGTAGCCTTGGGAGATGGTGTGCCTCATGCACCACCACAGGACTAGAAGTCAGAGCTCCAGGGCCCAGCATGGAGACAGCCCTGCCATCCACCAGAGCCCTTCCTGGCTGCTCAGCAGAGGAAACGTTTCCTCCCCTGGGTTTTTCCTTCTCTTTCTTTGCCCTATTTAGGTATTAAGGATCAGTGGAGGAAAGCTTGGCTGGTGTGGGGCAGGAGCTGTGTGGAGCTGTGGGTCCTGGTTGGGTTGGCAGGGCTGTCCTGCCACCATGGGGCCACCTTGCCCCTCTTCTCTCTTTGGCCAAAGATGCTGTGACGCATCCCTGCAGTGGGTCTGACCCCGCATCAGCCCTGGGGCCATGGAGAATCCCTGGCTCCGTGCTTGGAGCTCTCTTTGCACTTCCCATGGTGGGAAGAGGCCGGATCCCGGCGCAGCGGTCGGGCTGCGCTCCCTCCCAGTACGCCTGTGCGAAGTCAGCAGTGCCTCAGCAGCGGGACCTGGCCCTCTCCGCACGCCTCCCTGCCAGCTCCTCCATGAGTAATGACACAGACGTGCTTCTCACCCTGTCCCCGGCGCTGGGCCGCTCACCGGGGCGCTCGCAGGCTCCGCTCTCGCTTCCCCGTCTCTGTTTTACATCAGAGCAGCTCCCGTCCGTCTGCCTCCTCCTCTTCTCCCCCCGACACAGCCTCCAGACGGTGTTAAATGCCCAAAAGCAGAAGCGAGCCAGGCAGGGTGGCTGTAGGCTGGTCTGGGGTCAGGCAGACCCCTGGCACCGCAGCCCATGTGCCAGCCTGGCCCGTGTGTCCATAGCGAGGTGACAATAAGGACATTTGCCATTTGGCAAATGCTGGGAGCTAATCCTGCCCCCGAGAGCCAGGAAACCACCTGGGGACTCATTGAGAGGGTGAAAAGCACCAACAGGTTCCCCTGAATGTGGTGGGCACCGAGGGGAACCAGAGCACCCACTGTCACCTCCCCTGCTGCTGGGGCATCAGCTGTGCCAGTGTCCTGGCCATGCCAACAGCTCAGCCCCAACCAGGCAGCTGATGGGTAACACTTGGCTTGAAACTGTATGGAGGAAGGACAGACTTGGATGACAAAAAGGGGCCTCTCCCAGAAGGATGGGACTGCAGGCAGAGCCCCATGTTACCCCATGGGCTCACATCCCGCTGACGGGTGTTACAGGACAGATATTACAGCTGTGGGCATCACCGATGGACACATGGATGGTGGGATCCTGGAAACTTTGCACTCGCAGCCTAATTGCTCATTTGCTGTGTGTCCCCACAGTGATTTGTCCTAAAAGCAGCCCCTGGTTCAGGAGGGTTGTTTGGAGACACCCTCGGGTGTTCATGCTTGAGAGGTGGGAGAAGCACTGGGTTTCCCTTGCCCCAGCAATGGAATAGTATTCCAGCAATGGAATAGTTTGGACAGAGCAGTGCAGCTGGTGAGGGGTGGCCATGGGTGCCGCTGGACCCTGCTGTGGTGCTACCCATGTGGGGAGGCTTCACAGCTGGGAAGTGGTTTCATTTTCAAGCCTTAGTTATGGTGAAGGGAAATGAAAATAAAAGCATGGCATTTCCTACCATCTCCTGACCATGCCTGAAGATGTGGTGGGGAGGTTGTCTTCATCAGCACACCTACAGAGCCTGCCCTGCTCCCCACGCCCAGCCTGGAGCAGGAGGAAAACAGGGTGTTATTGGGATGGAGGTATTAGAAGAGCTCAGAGATGAGGGGAGATGGTGGAAAATGCCCAGCTTGTTTGGGGATCCAGTCCTGCACAGCCTTGTGTTAGTGATCAGGGCAACGTGAGAAGCCAGCTCAAAGAGATCATAGAGGTGGAGGGGGGGCAAAGAGCCTTGTCTCTTCCCC
This sequence comes from Coracopsis vasa, assembly GCA_026283785.1. Taxonomy (NCBI): domain Eukaryota; kingdom Metazoa; phylum Chordata; class Aves; order Psittaciformes; family Psittacidae; genus Coracopsis; species Coracopsis vasa. The sequence continues at coordinate 8,533 of JANHGB010022634.1, forward strand.
ATGCTGACCAACACGTTTTGGGGGCTCAGGAGACACTGGCCACTGGGACAGATGTTGAAGATGAGCTGCCCCAGCCCTGAACCCCAAACACCGCACCCCAAATCCTCCATTGGATGAGTTTGGTGGGAGTTGAGCTTTGGACCCACAGCCACTGCCTGGGGACCCTGTCCCAGCTCCATTGTCTCTGTCAATGGGGCCGGTTTGGTGACATTTCCACCTGCTTCTGTAGCCCCATTGAGCTGGGGGTGAGTGAGGCAGCACCCTGGGAAAGCAGTTGTGCATTCACAACTCCGGCTGCCTGGGAAACCACACACACACATCCCTGGGAGCCATGTGTGTGCTCTCCCCTTGCCGAGGGCGATGCTCAGCATCCCGGCGGAGCAGCAGCAGGGACCGTGCGGCCATGGGTCAGTGGGGAGGTGAGGAATGTGCGGTTTGCTGGAGACGGCTGCTTGCTGCAGTGGCAGCGGGGGGACCGTCCCCCCCAGCCTGGCGGTGCCGGTGGTCCCCAGCACAAGCAGCCCTTTAAGGGCCGGCAGGTTGCAGGGCTCAATCCTCCCTTGTTCTGACCCGCAGGCGCCCACACCGGAGCCAGGTCATTCCCAAAGGGTGTTCCTCTCCAGCCCTCCCATGTAGGAAAACCAAACCCTTCCCAGCAGAAAAGGAGACGCCTGCGAGGGGGACGGCCACTGGGGCAGGGGCATAGGATGTGGGATATGGGATATGGGACATAAGGTTCCTTCTTTCCAGCAGACTGCTGGAATGGCTGTTGGTGCTTATTAGGCTTGATAAATATTAATTAAGAACAAGCATGATAACTATTAATTATTACACTTTGACTGCCTGTGTATAAGATGTTAGGGGTTTTTAGCTTGAAACTTCAAAGCTCTTTAGAAGTAAACACTCAGGTTCACTAAGGCTGTACTAGGGATGGGGAAACTGAGGCAAGGAGGGGACTGTCTGGCAGCACCAGGAGAGGGCTGGCCTGCACGGGCAGGACATAGAGGCTTTCCTGGTGGCAGAAGCCCAGGGCTCTTGCCCTATGGTGGGACCAGCTTTGAGCTCAGCTCACAGCCTCTCCTAAGCCCTGAATCAGGCTGCATTTCAGAAACACTCTTAAGTGCTGCTGCAGCTGCGCTAACGGGATGAGGACTGGGGGAAGATGTGGCCAGGGCCTGGCTGCAATCCCTGCAGGAGCCCAGGGATGCCAGCGAGATAATGAGAGGGGATGTTAAACATTACTGCAGTCACAGGGCTATTTATCTGACACGAACAGAGGCAGCCAGGAATCCTCCAGGGTGCACAGCTCAACTTAGACCCCATTAAAGTTCCTTTTATTCCCTGTGTTTTGGCTGACGTTAAAACAGTGCCTGAATTGCTCCTGCGGGAGACGGCTTCCACGCCTGGCGTCAGGTTTGCTGCTTGCTCGGGCCAGTGGCCATGGGGACGGGCTGCTTGTGCTGTACCCAGCACCCAGCACCGAGCGGGTTCCATAGGGGCTGAGCGGGGCAGGGATGGGCAGCTCCAGAGGGGAGGGGACCACAGACACAGGCAGAGCATGCAAAAGAGGAGCTGATGTTCCCTGTTGACACCAGGCATCCTGGAACTCGGAGGGCTCCTGGCTCTGGCAAGGCTTTGAGGGATGGGAGAAGAGCCCAAGCCAGGAGGGAAAAGCTGAAGAGGCCGTTTTTGTGGAGCCAGACTTGGGCTGCCTGCATGCAGCCACAGAATCATAGAACCATAGAATGGTTTGGGTTGGAAAGGACCTTAGATCATCCAGTTCCAATTCCTCTGCCATCTCCCCAGTGCTGGTGAGGACAGGAAATGATCTTCCTGTGCTCTGAGATTCTTGGTTTTGCTATCCTGAAATAGGGAGAAACCTGTAAAACCTCACAGAGGTGATGCTGTACCTGGGTAGGAGCACAGCATGCTGAGCACAGCCTCCCACTGAAGAGCTTACCTTTCCAAGCAAAGCCTGTTGTGAGCTAGAAACATGCATAGCTTTGGGAGAGAACAACCCAAAATGAGACAATTCAGAAGCTTCCCAAACACTTTTAGACCCCCGAACTCCTGCCCCGCACCTTCCCATCAGCTGCTCCTGGATGTGCCTTTGGGGCTACAAAATGACAGTGGTCAGGGACAGTGGTGACATGAAGCTGCTTTATATGGCCACGCTTTGTATGGCCCCACCGAGTGCCCACAGCAGTGGCAAGGGGATGCCCAGCAAGTGCAAGGTGCCACCACATCACCATCACCCGTCCCTGCCCACTGCTTGCATAGATGAGCAGGAGCCAGAAGCCATTCCCTGAAGCAGGGCAAGGCAGGAGGAGGGCAACAAGGCAGGCAGAGACTGGGGAATTCAGATCCAGAAGTGGAACAGACAATTTCCAAGCCGTCGTGTCGGTGCGTGGTGATGGGCCGGGGCTGCTTCAAAAGGAACCAGCTTTAACTGGATCAAGCCCCGAGCCAAAAGCATAAACACTAGGAGGAAGTTTGGCTAAAGTTAAATCATGTTTTATTTAAGAATCTCCCTCTCCCTGTTGTAAGATGGAAACTCTCCATCTGAAAAGTGAAACTAAGATTGGAAACAGTCCGCAGTCATTAACTTTATGCTGCCTTTTTTCTCTCTCTCTCTCTGGCTTCTCAAGTAAAATATCAACTGGCTCCACTGTCAGGGACAGGAAACATTAGTAATAAGTTCATAGATTTACATTTTCCCCAGGGAAATACAGGAATATCAGAGATCAAAAGTTGGAGAAAGGAGTTATTTTTACACAGAGTGATTTGCAACCAGCATTCATCGGGGGGAGTAAATAAATTACAGGCCCTTCACTTCAGGGTTGTTTAAGTTCTTTCTCTTTAATGCCGTCCCTTTTAACTACTGTAGAGAGTCTGTCAGGACTTACACAGAGCAGAGAGACTTCCCCGCCTGCAAAAAGGGCTGGTTTCCAGCAAGAAAGTTACTCACTGCAATTAGTTGTCATACATGAACATCACGTAAGGGTCTGCGGGCGGGTGCTGTTGGGTGACTTGGGACAGGATGGGGGTGGTCAGCCCAGTGTGTGGGGACAACACTGGGAGATGGCTCCACTGGCCAAAAAGGTGTTTCTGGGGCTGTTAGACCCAGCAAGGTGAACCTGCGGGATATGGGCACAGTGGGATGTGCAGCACTGGAGCTCTCTGGACATCGCCTCTGCCTCCGCCTGCTCCTCGCAAGCAATAAGAAGCACCGGTCAATCAGGGCTGATTCAATCAGATCAAGGCAATGGCTGTGGGCATCCTGCTGTCCTGACAGGCAGGGATGGCCCCATGGGCTTTGCTGCTGCCCAGGCTTGTCCTCATTGCAGCCTGGCAGGTGACTTGCAGCATCCCTCTGGGTGTCTGCTCTCTCCTAAGGGTTTGTGCACTGAGGTGATGCCCCAGCCCAGGTACAACCACTGCTCCATGGGGGACCGGAGCTCCTGGTGGCCATGTCCCTTCATCCTCAGGTCACCTGCTGGGGCTCAATGGTGCTGGCAGGGTCCGGGGTGGCAGAGAGCCAATCCCAGTTGTGGTGATGGAGACACTGGAAACTTTGACCAGGCGTTCTGTCTGGTGTCATCAATTAAAGGTGAGGCGCTCGCTGGCTGGGCAGGATAATGAATGAAGGTTTTAAGTACAACTGGAAAAACAATAAAATACTCTATTAGGGTGACACAGCTGTGAACAATGAACATTAAACAACCTCACTGCTAGCAGCACTGCCGCAGCAACACTTAGCCCTGGCGTTTGATGGATTCCTGTTTGGAGTGCGCCTCGCAAAGCGACTCTCCATCCACCCCAGGCACGGAAGGCTGGGAACCGCTCTCTCCTTCTCCTGCTTAAAAATACATCCACATAAAATGTGCTTTAAGAATCCCTTAAGGTTCATTAATGTCACAAGCAGGGGAGGAGAAAAAGAGTTGGAAGGCCTTGAAGTACATGTCGGAAACACTCCAGAGAAAACTGTAAATGCTGCTGGGATGAACTGCAGGCTCTGGAGGATCAGTCGTGCTGGAAGACTATTTATTTTCCAGTCTATTTTAAACACTGGACTGTTTCAGATAAGAGCTGCCTGCGGTGGCAGACAGGATCGTGGGACTGGTGTGCAGGAACTCATGCCAGATTCATTTCTGGGGAGTATTTCCTCCCTGCCTTGATAAATCTGCCTTGTCTGCTGTACCAGGTTACTTCCTTTGGAGTTCTCTCTCCTTATTATTACTTATTAAAATTGCCTGCAAATAGCACTAGGGCTTCATGCAACATCCTGTACGAACAATTCATCCTTCTCGTTATCTCAAAGCTGACAATTCCCACCAGGGCCAGAGAGGGTGGGTGGAAAAATGCCTTGAGAAGAAACAGAAATGGCCATCCCTTATTGCGAGGCTGCAGAAACCACACTGGGGAGGGCAGGAGATAAGTGGGAACTTACCCCCTTCAGACACAAAACCATGAAAGGGAAGAAAAGAAGAAACGAAGCCCGCGACACCAAAGAGCATCCTTCCTCACCCGCTGGTGCTGGGGTCCTGGGCTGATGCTCAGAGGGGTCAGTGAGCCCCTGTGACCTGACCTTACAAACTCCCCACCCCTTGCCTAGATCTTATCTAGAAAATCACTCTCAGGTTACACGGCTTGTTCGTGCAGGGCTTTTGAGTGCAGACAGCAAACCCACATCTTCCCTCTGCGCCTCCCAGCACGGCCCTGATGGAGAGGCCCGGCCAGGGTCACCGGCCCCTGGACTTTGAAACCCTGCTGCATCCCTTTCTGCAGGGGAGAGATACGGCGTTTGGTGACCTGGGGCCGTGAGGAGGGGGAAGGTTTGAGGGGGCTGAGCTGCTGGTTGGAGCAGGATGCGTGTTCCTGTAAACAGGCTGCGAGTGGCATTGGCGCTGGGGATGCTGTGCTGGGGACAGCTCTCCTGGCCTCCAGGGCTTCATCTCTGGCAGCGCAAGCCACCGGGATACGGTTCCCTGATTCTTACCTCACACAGTGCTTTCAGCCTGATGGAACTGACAGGTTCAGCTTGGCTCCCGCAGGCACGGCATTGCCATCGGGGGATGGCACTTGCGTGTGAGACTGTTCCCACTCTGAACATCACTCATGGGGGTCGCAGTAGCAGCTCCCCTGGCCCCACCAGCAGAAGCCAGACCACATCCATCCCCTCTGCCAGCTCCCAGCCTGAGCCATCCCTGCCCAATCCAGCCCCTGCTCCATCCTGTGCCCTCCATCCCCAGGCACTGCGGCCCCGCTCAGGGACAGCGCTGCCCTGTGCATGTGGGGTTAATCACAGAGCATCTGCTTCCCATTGCGGCCGCCCAGGGCAGGTTTCCCTGGCAGCCTCCTGCGAGGGTGCTAATTTTATATACGCAGGCTGCCTCCAGCACAGCCATCGGGATTGCTGGGTGGCATCAGGGAAACGGGAGGCTCTGTCCTGGACAGGGGGGAGCCAAGGGAATGCAGAGGGAGAGAGGCTCCTCTTCCAACTGGGGCTATGGGGAAGCTGGAAGCAAGTCTCAGCGATGCTTGTGCTGTCCCAGCAGCATGGAGAGGTGCCAGGGTGTGTTTTCAGAAGCCTCACTAGTGGTGCCATCCCAAGCCTGGGGTGACACAAGCCCGGTATCACTGGCACAGACTGACTCATCCGAAAGCCAGTGGTGGCTTTTGTGAGCCAGCCCTTTGGTGACGGGCAGCCCCAGCTCCAGGCAGGCAGGCATCTTAACTAGCAGCTCCCAGCCACAGTCTGTAGGAATGGCAAGTGCTGCTGGTGCCAAACGACGGATAACTCCTCCAGACGTTTTGGAGGAGCCTCTGGAAAACAGCCTCTTGAAAGGAGCTCAATTTTGGCTTTCTAAATTGAGGCTCCCCAAGTTACTTTTGGAAGCATTGGCTGTTATTATTTCCCTTCTTTCTGTCTAATCACAGCATTTTCTCCGGCACTCGATGGTAACAGGCGTCCAAGGGCTTCGTGCCCCCCAGGAGGGGCCGCAGTGTCAGCCTCCCAGCTCCCACACTGTGACAGTCACCACTCCTGTGTCAAACGCTGCTGTCACCCTCCATCCACAGGCAAGCATAGGCAACGCCAAGCAAGGGAAGTGCTGCAAACCCTGGTACCATGGTGGCCAGCTGGTGCTGAGCGATGCCGAGGGTCCACAGACCCATGGGATGAGTGGTGATGAGGAGGTGACTGTGATGGGCCAGGGATAACCCCGTCCCCGCAGCCAGGGGCTGCTGACAGCAGCGCGTCTCCCTCTGAGAGCACTGCAGGCTGTGCAAGGAAAACTTCAGAGCGCTTTGATCTGTGCTGGGGCTCCTTGATGGAAAGCAGGGACCGGGTGAAGGTGGCTGCGGGATGAGCCCTGCAGCTGCCGCCTCTCCCAGACGGGGAGGAATGGGGCTGGCTGCCCCAGCAGAGCTGAACTCCAAGGCAGCACTGACCTCGCCAACAGGGACCAAGGGGGTACCTGAAGTGCACATGTGTGACCAGGCAGGGCTGGGCTGCGCAGGGATCAAAGGACCTGCAGTTCTCTGCTTTAGGGGATGCTCTGCACCCACCTCTGCCCTCTCTTGCAGAGCCACCAAAGGCCATGGCCAGACCTTTATAGTGTGGGGCTAGGGCCGCATCCTGCTTGGCATTGCACTACAGATGCGGCACCAGCAGCCTGGCTAGGAGCTGACAGATCTCACAATGTTCACCCCATTAATGGGGGGAAATGGGCCATGGGAGCAAAGAGCCAAGCCTGGCACAGCTGAGAAAGCTCGAGTGTCTGCCTTAGAGTGAGACCATGTTGGCAAGATCCCACATAGACCAACAGCAAATGGGGCCCTTGTAAAGGAGCCTTCATGATGCACTGGAAATCATCCCTTCAGCATTGCACCTAGAGGATGGCTTAAATACCCACCAGCAGCCGTTTCCTGGGTTAGCAACCAGCTCCCTTCTCCAGCCTTCACCAAGAGCCAGCTAAACCCCAGGCAAAACCAAACCCAACAAGTATGTGAGCAAAGCTCAATCTGCAAACCTGGCCAGCTCCTAACGCTGCAAACCACCCAGGTTTGGTACCAGAGCAGAGCCCTGTGTGTGGGACAGGCGAGCCACACTGTCGGCTCAGGCTGGGACTGGAGCACTGCAAGTAAGAGCATCTTTGTGCAGCAGCTCTGACTGCCATGGTGCATATGGTCCCTATTTATTTGACTTCTTTGCTGCTGGATCACTTTCAGAATAGTTTTCTGCAATTACTTTAAGTTTCCTCAGTACAGATTGGGAGTGAAACTTGTGCTTTGGGAGATAAACTGCAGACTGCTTGGCATCAAGGGGAGCTGTTAATTCACCAGCATCAGAGACAGAGGGAGAATGAAAATGAAGAGAGATAATTCATTCCCATCGCAGCTTGGGTTTAAAAGAAAATAGGGGCTGTGGGCTGGAGAGACACAACTAGAGCTGGTTATTAATGGCTCAGCACTGAGGTCAGGCCCACAGAAAGACACCCATGGCTGGCAGAGCCCTGACCTGCAGGTTCAGGTCCTAGTCCTGCTGATGGGGCTGCCAGTGAGCATCCCCTGGGAGGATGCTGGTCCTGGTGCCCTTCTTACATCTTGGCTTGTCTGCTGGGCATGCCTGCTCCCCGCTGCCAGGCTCAGGTTGCTCCTTAGAGCTGCAGCTGTGATATGGTATTGCCCACTGTGCATGGAAAAGAGTGCATGTGGAGACGATACACCATGACAGAGGATGCAGAGTCAGTGTCGGAGTTGGGATGTGATACCTGCACCTACCTGGCTGTTGCCTGCTCTGCCGTACTGCCCTCCCTGGGTGGCATGAGGTGACTTTGCAGCCCCCCCCATCCAAGGCCTCTGCTGCAGAGGGGAAACAGCTCCAGGTTGCCAGAAGCCCAGCTCAGGCCTCGGTGTGTGGGGCTCACCCAGGGACCACTCTCATCATGCTCTCACCAAGCTGGGCAGGCTGGGAGGATGCTCAGGATGCTCAGAGGGTGACAAGGGGAGAGCTGGGGATGCTCCAGGTGTGTCCATGTGTGAGTGGCTCCTTGGCACACGTGTGCGCTGTGGACCCTCTCTGCTCTTCACTTTACTGATGTTATCTTCGGTCGTGAGCTGGAGCACGCTGGGAAAAGCTTCCTGCATCTGCCTCTCCACAGACTCCCTCACGCTCCCTCCTACCTTCCTTTATTTATGGGACAGCTATTTCCTTTCGGAGAGAAGTAGCCAATGTTATGAAATGGCAAAAGAGTGAATGAAAACAAGGTGTTTGCTTGGGTTTTGAGAGATTCTGACTTTCAGTGGGTGATGCCCCAGCCCTGCAGCCAGCAAGGACTGCAGTTCCTGACCCTCTGGCACATGCCAGCTGCTGTTTCAGCTCCTGTGATACTCTGAAGACCATTTGAGGGAAAACAGTTGCTGCCTACCATGGTTCATTTAAAAACTTGCTTTCAGGTCCTCACCTGAGTCACAAGTACTAATAACCATTAATTACAGCAAATGGGAGCCCTATGTTGCTGCTATTGATGTAAAGTGAGGTTCTGGGGGGAAATTTGGATGATACTGATCACAGAGAGCAGCTGCCATAACCAGGGCAGTGAACTTTCCTACCCCAGACATCTTTTGACCTAAAATAACTTCTGTGCTTAGGCTGCATCTTTCTGAAGCCTGAGAAATGGGTATTTTTCATAGGGGAGGAAAAACCCCCAAGCCCAGCCCCTTCTGTGGCAGCACTGCATGAAGAGAGTATCTGGCTGATGGATGCTCTGAGGAACGAGGATGTGGAGTGGACAAGGATGAGGCAGGATGAAGCCCCAAGCACCAGTCATGCAGCAGCCTCACATGGGGCCATAGCTGGGGATGCTCTGACTGTTGTGGTGGTGGGATTTGGTGGACAAGGTCCCTGCTGGGTGCAGGCACTAACTGGCTTTGAAGCAAATGCGGTGGGCAGGACATGGGGGAAACTTTCCACCTCCGTGGTGCTGGGCATCTTTGGGCTGGCTGGGCATTCCCTGCACCTCCAGGTTCGCTCTATCACTGCCCCGAATGGAAGCAGATTCCTTTATTTACAGAAGAGCTCCATTTCGCTTCCTGCCCCTCTCATCAGCGAGCCACCAGCACGATGGGGGCAGCCCCTGCACCGGCTGCTCTCCCCTCGCTGCCCAGCACTGACATCCTTTCCTGACACACATCAGTTTCCTGCGTGCGGCTCTCGCGCCACTTCCTACCCCGCTTCGGTTTCCACTGAGCGCTGCGTGTCACAGAGCGGAGGAGGGGGAAAGAGGAAAAGGAAAATGGAAAAGAAATATAAATAGTAGCTTCTCTTTCTGTCTGCACCAGGGACCGAAGCGAGGCCCAGTGCCTATCCCCACAGATGCTCCACCAAAAGCATCCCTGGCACCGGCTCACCCATCGCATCCAGCCAGGTGAGGAGCAGTCACATCCCCAGCTGTGGTTGCCTGTTTCAACACCAAAACTCTTGTTCCCTGGTTAACAGCTTGATTCCTGAGGTTGGTGATGGGAGCACCCCACACGTCCCCGAGCTGCTGGGGTTGGGTGCTGCCACCCCTGCCTTGGTTTTAGGGTGGCAGGGTCTGATCATTCCCCTCACCCTGCCTGCCGCAGGGCCACACTCCAAACCCACTTTCTGCCTCATCAGGAAAGCGGGAAAAGCGATCAATGGCTCCATCCCTGTCTTTAGAAAGTGGATTAGGGCCAGTGAATAGGAACTGTCTCTCTAATGAAGTGCTATTACCAACAGGCTAATTGAGTAATGACATAATGCAGGCCCTTGAAGCTCTTTATAACGGGCCATGACTCTGTGCCGCAACACGACGCCACTTCCTCACCTCACCCCGCTCTGCCTCCAGCGCATCGCCGGCAAAGGAAGCTTTAATGTGCAGCACCGTCCTCCCCGGAGCGGCCACAGACAAAGTGTCGCCAGCATAACCCTGCGTGGAAAATGCGGAGGTGGAGGGGAACCCGGAGTAATTAGCTCGGGAGACGCCAATCTCCCCACATGTGAAACGTGAGCCTTTTTATTGAGCAAAGTAAAACAGGCCTGGCATTGCTTTGGGGGAGCCGAGTAAAGCAGAAGGTGATCCATAAATATGTGTGTTATGCTGGGTTTAAAATACTTGCTGATGATTTTCTAGGCAGATCTCCAATAAGTTACAGCACAGCATTGCTATTGTAAAGCCGTCGGTGCAGGCTGGTGACTCCAGCACTTCTTACTGCGAGGAGGACGCGGGTCGCTGCTGTGTGTGCACTTGTGTCCCTTGTGCCAAAGTGTTTGTCCTCAGGTGAAGGAATTAAATATAACATCTTTATGGCTTTCATGTTTAACCCATTGCCATTAATGGAGTGGGTTGTGAAGTGCTTGGGGCTCTGGTGTGAGTGTTTCTGATCCGCGGCTGCTCCGGGCTGTTTGCTCTGTGTTACCAAACTGCCTGGAAGAGACCTGCTCCCACCCCACATGAGCTTGCACCCATAAGCGGGGCAGCACTCATGGCCCCCAAAGCTTTCACCACAATTAGGACTGTCTGAGACCAAAACAAAAGAATCAACCATTTAACCCACAATGGCATCAGGCTTGTCCATCCCTCCGCAGCCTCCTAAACCCCTGTGGACACACTGGCTGCTGCCGGTACCTTTGCACAGGGGACATAAATAGTTGGAGGTGAGACAGCCCCTGGAAGGTGTTTTTCAACCCTAAGAGTGTGCCCCATGGGCTTGGGGTGGGGAGTTTGTGCTCACTTCACCTCACAGAAAGCCGGCCTCTGGCAGGGAATTTATAGCCTGAGTTTTGAGGCAACGAGGAGCTTGCACTCGTGCTGTTTCAGCAGGTGGCTGATGCTTTGCCTTGGGGTGGGCATTGCCTCCCAACAAACATGAAGATGCTCACAAGCAGCATGGCCAGGAAGAGGCAGTGCCTTTGGACAGTAAGCGCAGCCGGCAGCAAGACCACAATGATGCTGTAATGCACCCCACCTGCATCCACAGGGAGAAACCATCTTTATTTTAATCCTCCAGCTTTGCACCCCTTCCCCAGGTCTCCCTCTCTCTGCATTTGCCCTGCTCTTTGTCTCCATGGGAAGCCTCACACCTCCGCAGCCCCACGCTAACAGTTCATCATCCGATTAAAGATTAATTTGAGATTATTGCTCGTGTCAATAGCCCAGAGCCAGGAAAACAACAGCTACACCTGCAGTTTTGTTTGTGCACCTCGCTCCTCATGGCAAGCTGTTAATGGACGGGGGCTTTCACCAGCACTGCCTGTTGTCAGGGCCTCACAGCGCCCTGCATGGGCACAGGCACCTGCTGCCCTTGTCCTGCCAAGGATAAATGCACACACATCTTCCAAGACCTCCCACAGTTCCAGGTATCTTGAATGGGAAACTCTGGTGATTGCCCCATGAGCCATCCTGGCTTCTGTTGCAGAGCTCCGGTCATTCCCTTCCCCAAATCAGAAACAGCCGTCCAGTGACTGACTTTAATAACAGGCTTTTCCCTGGGTTCTGCATGGTTTCCGATTATTTATTCAGCTTTTTCTAGGTAAGGCAAGAGCCAAAAGAAGAATTAGGCTGCTACGCTGCATAAGGGCTGAGCTTTGACTGCCTTCTTTGGGGGCAGCATGCTTGGATGCTGGGAACTCTCCTTCAGAGGCTATGTGGATCGAGGAGAACATTTCTCTTGAACAGTTTTGCAATGGCAGGAGAAGAAAGTGGAAACCTTTTTCCTTCCTACAGCTCTGGAGGTGGAGGGAAATGTTTTGAGGTTCCCAGAGCTTCTCTTCACCCTCATGGCACAACAGCCCAGCATGCCTTGTACCTATCCTTGAAAGAGAGAGGGACGGAAAGCAGCGAAGAAGGCAATTTTGGAAACTACAGCCTCAAATTCTGCAAGCAGAAGCAGCCTTTGCAAAGGTGGCTGTAATCCACCCACTTCCCTTCTTGTTCCCGTGGGATGCTCAGGATGCCTGCAGAGACATAATGATTTCAAACAGCAGCATGGAAGCCTTAAAGCCCTTTTTAACCCAGAATCTCTGCGTGCATTTATTCCAGCTCTCTGCCCCATGCCAGGGTGGGTTTCCAAACACCCTTAATTCTGCATCAGTTCTGCAGGGAAGGGGGGAAAAGACTGGTCCTTTCTGTGAAGAAAAGGCACTTTGTGGTTTCCCCAGAGCCTTTGAAAGGGCTCCAGGAGCCGAGGGGACGTACGTGCTCCGTTAAAGGTCCTGCGGAGGGCCGTGGAAATTAAACAGCGGAGTTCAAACGCTCCTCGCCGTGGCCGTGCCGGCCGGGAGAGCGGCAGCCCGGAGCCGGCACAGCCTGCACCCCGGCACCGCGGCCCCTGCCAGCGGGGCCCCTGCTACCTGCCGGGCGCTTGATTGAATCCCGGCTTTTACGAGCGCTGACACCGTAATCTGTTACAGATGGTCACACAAGGTGGTCACCAAATGGTTCCTCCTGTTAATCGCCGGCTGCCCCCTCCCCTTGCTATCCCCATGCTGAAACTGTGCTACCTGGATGAAACAGCCGGGCTGCGGGCAGTGGCTTTACGGTGTGTTTAGTTCCTGTGGCATTAAACAGAGCAGGGAGAAAAAATGCTGAGGTTTCACTAAGAAGCCTCTGGCTTTGCCATGCAGAGCTCATTGCCTGCAGAAGCACAGGGGACCAAGGGCAGAGGACCATCCCACCACAGCCTTGCTGCCAGGGATGCTGCTTTGGGAGGTTTCCTTCTGAAAATGAGATTAAAAAGCAATGGCAACTCATTCCCAGGCCTGGCTTCTGGTGCAGTTCTCCATCACAGAGCTCCAAAGGTGTGTGGGGACCGAAAAAGGACAGAAAGGATTGCCCATGGATGCAGAGGGTTTGAGCTGGACTTGAGGTTGATCTTGTCCTGGACCCCAGCCCTCTGCTCACCCCAACAGCCCTCCTTGTAGAAATAAATATGTTTGGGAAATGAGCATTGGGTCAGAAGAGGAGGGATCTGGGCCACATCCATCACCCTGCGATGGCTGATCCAGACCTGGGCATAACTTGGAGAGGTCAGAGGCACTGCCCCAAGCTGTGGTACAGCATCTGAGGGTTCCCTGGGTGCAGGGTGCTTGGGCAGGACAGGGAGCAGATGCAGCAACAGCCCAAGTGCCAGTGGGCTGCGCTTTTGTGATTCAGAACAGGCAGCATTTCTTTTTGCCAGTGTTTTAAGGCTGCATTTGTGTTTGAATGCCAGCGGGATTTTTCAGTCGAGCCTAGGCTGTCCTCCACCCGGTTTATCCCTTCTCTCTGAAAGGTTTGCATCCCAGCCAGGCTCTGGACAAAGCCAGGAACACAACTGAGAGCAGGAAGGATTGCTGAGGAGGAGGTTTCTCACAACTCTCATCGCTTGCCTAACCAGTCAGTGTTAGCTGAAGCCCATTGAGAGGGAGCTGGCAGCGTTCCCTGGTGGGTGCCGGTGCAGGGATGAAGCAACAGCCTGAATGATGCAGGAAGGGCTTCCCATTTGAATCAGTGACAGCCATGACATGTGTGTATGGGGGTAAGGCACAGCCAGTGTGGTGCTGTTGGATGCATACTGCTGGGCCAAACAGTAACCAGAGGCATGTCAGAGCCACAAACACCAACCTGGGCCGGTGGGACAGCCTGGGCCACCTCCTCACAAGCAGGGCTCTGCTCCCTGCTTTCCTCGACCCTGCTTTCCAGCTCCTGCAGGTGGTCTGTTCTCAAAATTGGTCTTTTTTTAACTCTTTAGCTGCTCCTGCGGCTCCGGGATTTTATGGATGGAAAGCTGAAAGTAATTAGTGCCCCTCCCCCGCTTCCTGTTGGGAAAAGGAAGAAAAAAGCACACACAAGAGCAAACCCAAAACTTCCTGCCCTGCTTAATAATCAAGTAATGAGTCCAACTCGGCTGGGAAAGGCAGTTTATGCGGGGCGAGCTCTTAATTAAAGAAGGGCCGAGCAGCGGCTCTGCACACTTTTACAGCCACACACATCTTCCTGCTCCGAAACAGCCCCTGGGAATGGCGCAGGGAGCCAGGCACCAGCGGGCTGGAGGGGGATGAGTGCTGGGGGGTGCGCTTTTATTCCCTGGTTATAAGCAATGTTCTGGAGATGGCACTGAGGGAATGCAGGGGGAGAAGGACAAATCCCAGCCGCTGGGGAGGAGGGGGCAAAACTGGCTGCACTGTCCCTGAACCATCCCAAACCTGGGGCTAGCTGGGAAGGTGCAAGGCAGGTAGTTTGGGGCACTGGGAGAGTTTTGTGATGGGAATCCTCGAAGCAGGTAGTTGGGATATCCCAGAGCACCTGCCCCTTGCTCTGCTCCCCCCTGCACTTGCTGAAGGCTCTGTGGTGACAACAGGATGTGTCACCTCGGGTGCCACACACCAGCTCACCCACACAGAGGCTCAGCAAGCTGTGGTACTTTAGCCATCCCCTGGGGAGGCTCAGAAGCCTGCTGAGAGCAGGGGCAGCCGCACCATGGACCTGCTCCCCAGGGAGTGCCAAGGGACACGGCCAGGGATGGGTGCTGCAGTAGCCCCACAGGGAAGCCAGCACCTCCCCCGGCCAGCAGGGAGGGAAAGGGCAAGCCCATGCACTTTCCCACATGGAGCCAGGGAGATCCACTGCCCCCCCATCAACCTGACCCCCCAGCCTGCATCACCACACAGCTGCCCCTTCCCCAGTCCTCAGGCAGGAACTGACTCAGCCTGCCTTTTCCTCCCCAGAGGCAACTGCTCTGCATCCCCCATGTATGTCAATGCCACTCATTCACCTGCAGCCAGAGGCTAGGAGCAGGGCCCCAGCACCCAAGTCCCCACATCGCTGCCACCTCTTCACCCACAAAACTCTATTATAAATTAACCATTTTATTGAATATCAATAAACTGTATATAATTATATAAAAAGTTTCATCAGTACAAAATTGTGGCATCAAAGAAAACAAAAAAATATATATAAATACCAGTGTACCTTTGAAATGTAAACATCCTCTTTGTAATGATTCCATGAAAACAATGTCCAAAGAAAGATGCATTCAGGAGGCACCTGTCAATACCCATAAATAGGGCTTTTGGCACACACCTGTCGATGGGCAGCCTTGGGACAGGCCACCATTGTATCGCTGACAAGTGCCTGCTATTAGTCACAGTTCTCTTGAAAAGCAGTTGTTAAGAGTCATATTAACAGGTGCTTGAGTGCATAGCTGCTCTGTAAACAGGGCTGGTGTTTGAAATGGCTACCCCGTGCCTTTTACGGACACTGTTAATCTCGCAGGCATTGCAAATTGTCATTGTGCTGGGGAGAAGCAGCTGCTTCACAACTACCGGGATACTATATTATTGCATAGTTACACCTTCTACAGGCGGCGTATATACACTGGGGGCTGGGGACACGGCACATCTTGTCCTTCATTAAAAAAATATTGGTTCTTAAAAGTTACCGAGTGGTTACAGTAAAAAACATACAAAAAGCAGACCCCCCCCCAACATTGCAGTGTGGGGCCAGGGTGCAGGACCAGCCCTGCAAGGTGCCCAGTAAGCAGGGGCACCTGATGGGGGCTGCAGCAGCAGCGGGTCGGCCTCCGGGCTGCACACCCCGAGCTTCACTCTTTGGCACCCACACTTAGCTCCGGAGTCCAATCCTGCACCCTCGGACGCCAGGATGGGAGGAGGATCAGGCCTTCGCATTGCACAGGAGGCACCGAGCGAGGAGTGTGATGGTCTCGGTGTGCGCTGCGATGGCGATGGAGGAAACTAACTCCTACAGAAACTAGGTATAATATAGGGATTTGTGTGAAGAGAGGCCTGGGGAAGCAGCGTCCTCAGCGAGAGCCGGAGCAGCCCGTCTCCTCGTGCTTGTGGAGCAGAGACATACGGGAGAAAGTCCGGGAGCAAGTTTTGCACTGGTACTTCTTTACATCTGAATGGGTCTGCAGGTGGGCTCGGAGATTAGAGCGGTCAGCAAAGGCCCGGTTGCAGTGTGTACAGGAAAAGGGCTTTTCACCTATGGGACAAAGAGAAATGCTCCCAATTAACCAGTGCATCAACACATGGGGAATATCAAAGAAGGAGCCATTCATTAGCCAAAGTTTGTGAAGAGCACAGTGAAAAAGAAGTGCTGGCTGTTATTGTTCTGAGGAAAAGCCTGGTGAGGTATGTACAGCATTTTGGGGAGGACTCGGGAATTTACTACTCCCCCCCCAGAAAACCTCTGCTATGAACCATGGAAAACTAATGCTGGAAACATCTGCAAGCAGCAAGGCAGTTACACACACAAACGACGACACGATATTTGTCTCCTGCCTGGAGCCAAGCGAGCCGTTTGCAGAGAGGCAGGAAAGCCAAGCGCTATGTGTTAATTATATCATAGCAGGCAGCGGCTGCGAGGCGCCAGCGCCAGGGTGAGTATAGCTATTTCCTCCGCTGAACCCCGCGCTCCCCCTTCTCCTGCCCGGCTCGCATTGAAAAGCCCGGCCAGGGTGAATTCCTCCCAGAAAGACTCTTTTGGAGGAAACAAATGCGTATGCTCAATTTGGAAAGCACAATTAAGTCTTCCCGGCTTCCTTCAGCCATCATCTTTAGTACGTTAAGAGGGTGTGAAATCAGTGCCAAGTCACAATTACACTATCCCGCAGCCCCACAAAGGATGCTCAGGAGATGCATTGTAGGGGCAGTGGGGTGGGCTGCAGCTGCGGCACCCGGACCCGCACCAACTGGTGCGGGGGGTGCCAGCCCCGTACCCGCAGCACCTGCCCGCAGGGCTCATGAGATGCTGCGGTGCATATCGGTGTGCTCTGAGCCGAGCTCACTGCTGCTGAGTGGGGCCGCAGGTTGGAGGCCACAGTGGTGGGCAGCCAGGCCTGGACAGCCTGGCCAGGAGCCCTTGGTGAGGGCAGGGAAGATTGCTTTGGCCATGGTGGTGAACAGGGAGTGCTGCAGCAGTGCTCCAGTCAGAGCAAGAGCGTGCACAGTTGCACCGTGGCCCATGTGCTGGCTCATGGACAGGCACAGCACTAACAGTGATGGCACAGATTTACAAGCTGGGCCTTGACCCTGTGCTCTGCTCCAGCCAAGAGGATATTTAAAGGACATTTTAGAGAGATGTGCCAAGGGGGTTTGGGAAGCCCTTATCTTCCCAGATAACACCTGGCCCACCGATTCGCTGGGGGCTGCGGAGCTGGGAAGCGGGAGGTGATAAGGGAGGGAGGGAGAGGGGCAAGAGCCAGCATTACCGGTGTGTGTCCGGATGTGGCCCTGCAGCAGCCAGGGCCTGGAGAAGGCCTTGCCGCACATCTTGCAGACGCAGGGCAGCGTGTGGCTCCGGATGTGCATCTTGAGAGCCCCCAGGCTCACGTACTCCTTCTCACAGTACTTGCAGCTGAAAGATTTCCTGGCCTGGGCGTCGCAGTGCAATTGCTTGTGCTTGGAGAGCCCGGCGAAGGTGGAGTAAGCCTTGGCACACTGGGCGCAGCGGAAGCGCTCGGCGGCAGCGGGGGCTGAGGCTGGGCTGGGGGGCCCAGAGCTCTTGCCTTCATCCTCCTCGCTGGAGAGCGCCGTCAGGTCCAGGGCCGGGGCCGTGCCGCCCGCTGCCTCGCTGCCCGGGCCGCCAGGGAAGAGGCTGGAGAGCAGCCCCGCGTCCCACACCAGCGGCGGGTAGTAGGCACCGGGACCGAGCACTTCAGGCGGAGGGATGACGGGCAGCGGGCATGTCTCGTACAGCAGAGGGGCAGCCAGCACTGCGGGAGGCGGCAGCACTCAGTGGGGACTCGAAGCACGCAGTGGGAGCAAGGGCAAACGGGGGCCAACCCCACCCTCAGGGCAATTAGACCTGACCCCAGGCCAGCCCGTAGAAGCCCCGCTTCCCACCCCGGAGCCAGAGGGACTCCAGCCCACCCGACGGGTCCCAGAGCCCCAGTCCACCCCAGAGCAAAGGAGACCCGACGGGTCTCGGCCCCCCTACCCACCCTGCAGAGAGGAACAGCGCGAAAGGAGCCCCGCGCCCCTGCCCACCTCCACCATGAGAAGCTCTCCACGCCCACCTCAGGGTACGAGGTGGCGGCTCCACATCTCGGGACACGGGGGATCCCGCACCCCATCCCACCAGAACTGCACGGAATTGGAAACAACGCCCCCTTGC
>JANHGB010022636.1:0-10588 GCA_026283785.1 Coracopsis vasa
AAGACCTTTGAAATCAATACTTATGTTATACAGAAAATGAATTCTTTTTTTTTTTTTTTTTTTAGTTTTCTTTAAATATTAACAACTTAAAAACCTACAGAAAATTACCTGCTTTATACCAAACTGAACACCTCCATGGTCTTTTACCATGGCTAAAACTTAGTAGATTGTTTCACCAAATTGTTCTACGTATCATCCTGAGTATTATTCAAGGCTTATTTGGTGTTTTTACAAATCAGAATCCTAACAATCAATATCTTGCACATAATTTAAAAGTAGTAATATAAGTGATAAAGACTAGCAACAGACTAAAACACAATGCTTAAAATTCAGAACAGAAAAAATGTCATGTTAGTAAATTAAGCCTATTAACACAGATGCATAAACAATACATACACCTCCTGACATCTTACCAAGGTATTTCTCCCTTTCTTCTCTTCTCTCCTTTGCCAGTCTTTGTCTTTCATCGGTTTTCAGAAATCCATCAAAGGCTGAAGTCAGAAAGAAGGAAAAAAAAAAAAAAAAAGGATTAAAAAAGTGTTAGTAAAACTAAAGAAGCATCCAAAAGAACTAAAAAAGTCCACCAAAAATTAAGTTGTATTTACAGCATTTAACAACTCCAACAACAAAAACCATTTTGCACTTAACAAGCTGGGATTTGGATACATATTGAGCACAGTCTCCTTTCTTCCGGCCTACCTACTGATGAACTCCAAGCACAGTTCCTCAGTGTAAATGCCTGACTCCTCTTCTCAGAGCACACAACCATGCTGTCAGTGCTTTTATAAAACTTAAAACTTTCTTTGGAAAAAAACGTTAGGCTGCAATTAACATGTATTAACCTTTGTTAATAACCTCATTTTAAAGTTTTTGACTAAAAAAAGGACAAAGTTCAGGAAAGCAGTAAAAGCGGTATGCAGCTCTCATGGTCTAATGCTATGTGGAGTCACAGTCTTCTTATTTATGGCTTAACTCAGCTCCATAGCTTCCTTGCCCACAGGAAACCACCAGCTCATTTCAACAGTCAACAATTAGAACTGAATGAGGCTAGGGAGACGGCAGCCCTCCTGCCCTCTTTTCCAGGTAGAAACATTTTGTTTCCTTGTCAAGTTTGCATCTAAAAGCAGGTTGCTTGTTTGGGAGGAGGTTGCCTAAGGATGTTTTGTACCTGGATCCAGACACCCCAGTTCTTTGCACAGCATGAGCCACCAAAAAGCCCAATTTAAGAAAGGGGCGGGCAGGCAGGCAGAGCGTGACACACGAGATGCCTCAAGGTCACCTGCCTGCGTGCCCTACAATAAGCAGCCAGATGGACCATAGGTGGACCTTCTGCAATACCCATGTGAGCTCACCAGCCACCAGCTAGTGACTTGACAGACCAGCTAGAGGATAGTATCCTTTCAAAACAGCTGGCAGGGCCTCCAGTGCCCTCCCTTCTCCCTTTGTGTTCAGGATCTCCTGGAGTCTTCGCAGGGTTGCAGTGCAAACAGGCAGGGCATCTCACAGCACAGTTTACATCCTTTGCAATCATTACTTCGGCTCCCTACTGAGTTAGTGAATTATAATTAAGTCCCCTTCTCTTCTGCTCTAAGAACTGCAGTTGTTAATTTTATCAGATAAATAGGATGTTGAAAAGTTACTTAGACTGCAACCCAGGCTGTTTTCCTGAAAAGTCACACTTGCAGGCCCCTCTCCAAGGGCATCCTGTCTGTTGGAGTTAAGGTTTTGCATGACAAGCACCTTTCTGTAAAAATGCATGGTTCTGTAGGAAGACTAAAAACCAGCCTTGATGTTCTCTTGTTACTGGTGAAAAACGCAGGTCTCAGCTGTCCCCCATCAGAATAACAGCTTGCTTTTTCCCCAAGCAGCACCTTTGAACACCATTTCTAATCCGCCTCTGCACACACAAATGACAACTACCTGACGGCAGTCAGGCCTCTGGAAAATTGTAATTGCAGCTCCCAGCTGGTTAATTACAACTAGAATTTGTGGGTCAAATACATATCTATTTAGTACTGAAGACTCATCCTACTTCCGTCCTAGTCCACTGGTTTGTTCGCTTGGCTGCCATTTATTGTCAGACTTGACAAGCAGGGAGGAGAAAAGAGGAGGTGGCTCAGTAAAGCAACCGTGGTGACAGTTTGCAACTACTTTGAAGGTGCCTGCTTTAAGTAGCCAAGAAGGGGAATTCTGTTGTCAGCATTGTTACATTACAGCTCCAATTGAAAGTTTCTCAGTGATTTGAAAGCCAAACCAGCAGAAAACCTACAATTTAGGCTAGAAGCTGCAGAGGAGGTGAAATCAAGACTGGAGCTCAAAAAGACAAGATTGAGCTTGGAAGTAAGTGGAGTCTGGAAAAAGGCTAAGAGTTTATATACTGGGCATGACATGCTGGAATACCCCTTTGGCTAGTTTGGGTTGGGTGTCCCGTCTCTGCTTCCTCCTGGCTTCTTGTGCCCCTCCTCGCTGGCAGAGCATGAGACTCAAAAGTCCTTGATCAGGGTAAGTGCTACTTAGCAAGCAGACAGGAGCTAAGGCTTTATGACGCAAGGGACATAACTTAGTTGGAGAGGCGGAATCTGAATTACGGAAATCAAGGTGGGGATAGGAACGGCAAGACAGTCCATGTCTACGGATTATGTTCACAAAATTCTGCACTGACTCTCATCTCTCTCCTGCTTTCACCAACTATCTATGAAACCCACTGGCAAAAACCATATCCCATTATGCTTGTCAATAAAATTACAGCAAACTTATCTCTACTTTGATTGCTTAGTAAACACAACTGGCAGACAAGGATCTAAAAGCTCCGGCCTTGCTCACAACTCCCATAGCCAACCTGAAAAATAGCGCATCAACTCTGGATAGCTTTCTCAAGAGTTCGGATGTCTCACTACCACTCTGGTAACATTAAAAAAAGATCAAGGCTGTAATGCCAGATACTTAAGAAATCAGGATGTATCAAAATCAGCACTGAAGCAGTCCGTACAATCCTGATTTTGCTCCTTTAGCAGATATATTAAGCATTTTTTCCTTTTAGGTCTTTTCACTTATTCAGCGAACCTCCTTAAGAGGTGAACCACCTTCAAAGTGCTTGTTGCTTCATTTCTTTCTGAAATTGGAAAGTAGACAGAACTATAATCTGAAGTCAGTCTTGGAGAACACACTCCAGACTTGGCTATATCACAGCTGAAACAACAAATAATGGAATTGTCACTCATTACATGTGCAATACACTAATGTGCAAAAAACTGTGTGGAGGAAAATAGTATGCAATATAGTAAGTATAGGCATCAAATGCATATATATGCAGCAAGGGGAGCATTAAAATAGCACATACATCCTCAATACTAGCACTTCTTAACTTGACTTCACAAATCAGCATACCTATCAAAAATCAGTGAATATAGCTTTGAAGGACAAATAATTATTCCCTGGGTAATAACTTATACCTTGGGATGATTTTTTAAGGCCAAAATTAGTATATTTACTACATATTTTCATACAATATATATTATGAAAATAATGGGAACAGCAGTTACCTGTGGTATGAAATTTGATTAATGACAGGAATTCAAATTGTTTGGTATAGCAGGCTGCAAACAGCAAGCACAGGTAACAACCATGAAGGTAACTCAACGCCATTTCTGTTTCACCACACGGACTGCCAGCAGAGGGCACACCAAGGTTTGAAATCGAAAACCCTACAGCGAAAAGCTTTCACTGTGCTCAGTGACATCAGGTCAATACTCTCTACACTCAGGTTTATCCTGAGCCTTCCTAGTATTTACAGCTAATCCTCTGATCTCTCAGTTAGAAACGCACATAACAGCAAACGACATGTTTAAAAGTTAGCATGTAAACACACAGTGGTTGTGCCTTCTACCACCCAGAGAAATGAATACAAAGAGACACTGGCAGAAAATTTGCTAATAACCCTCTATTCCCATACTTGCAGAAGAATAAGGAAACTGCTCAAGTAACAACATCAAAGACTTCACTGTAAGGAAGCACACATGCACACACATTGCTGCTACGCCTACTACTTCTATTCAATCTCCCAGTCTTCCCCAAAAGCCCCTTTTCCAAGCAGTCCCCACTCTCCAAGATATACATCTAACTGTTGGGCTAATTTCTTGAGATTTGGCTCACTTTTTGACTGAAGAGCGCTAGCTACTCCTCCAAGACTTTGTTACAACAAGCATTTCTAACAGAAAAGAACGTAACTTAAAACATGTTAAAATGTCAACAAAATACACCATCTAACACTGCAGGACTTGTCAATACTTCAATGTTACTTTGAAATAAATATTCACAGAAGTAAAAACTGACAAGTTAATCACTGCTTTTTGATGGGCAAAGGAAAACTATTCAGTTTGATGAAACAGTGCCAGAACATGTCCACACACACTCGCTCTAAATATTGCTTGCGTAAGTCTCTTGGTGGTGGCTCCAGACAGAGAGGAAGGTTGTCCTGAACCAATGAAACACAAAGCAAGCTGTCTTTTGAAATCCATATCCTGTCTCGGGCTGAGAAAACAAGTACTTGGGCAGGACAATCAGGTTACTGGAAGCTGACAGCACATTTCAGAAGGACCAGCCAGCTCCTCTCCTGACGTTTGCACACAAGTAAATGCCAGCAGGTCAGGCCTCCATTTTTTTTTTACTTTGTTGTTGAACCCACATAAACTTCTATTCTCTATAATATCCCATGGTATTTGGTTTCACAATGTACTTATATATAACAGATATCAAAGGCCTTGACAGCAGGCATAGCAACACAGAAGGAAAGTCAGCTGGGGATGTGAGACCAGCTCTATGAACAGAGTTCAACAAACCTAGACCTTTGTCTGTCCGACACAGAATCAACCACGTTGGAAAAGACCTTTAAAGATCACTACATGACCCATGTTCAACACATTTAGACTTTCATCCACTCTACATGATACTGTGCAACAGTTTCAGACCTTTGTCACAGTGTATGTCATCTACACTGATGTTGCTGTGTTGCTGAAATTCCAAGTCTGTATGCAGCTCTACAAGAGGGTGCCATTGCAAGGATGTTGTAAAGTAGTCTATACAGCAGACCAGCTCAGCCTGAAATATCACTGCACTTACACCCACCATTCTACTGGCAAACTCTGTTGTTTCAAATAATATAATCTTAACTGATAAAAATCAAAGTTTTGCTCCCTAAAAATCTGCTTGCTCTCCCTTGAGACTGTTCTTTGAGACAATAAGGGACTTTTCTCCATCTGCCACTGTCTCCCTCCAGGTACTACTGAATGAAGAAATGTTGTGTTCAAGTTTCCAGTTACTGACTATACTCCGAGGTGAAATAAGGAATAAAACCACATATGACTGTACCTGGATGCCACTTTCCATTGGCAAAAGACACCTTTTCTAGATATTAATTATGATACATCACTGAGAGGCTTTCAGGTAGAGTCAATATGGAAACAGCACAAGGGCTTTGGAGGGATGTTTGGTAAGATTTAGGGGATTGTTCTCTTTTCTGATAATTAAACTCTGTTTAAAAGATTTTTAAACTCTGTTTAAAAGTATTAATCAAAAAAGCTGTTTATTCTATTGCACTCAAAAAAAAACCCAAACAACCAAAAATAACCAAAACCAAACAACAAAAAACAAACCACCACCCCCCAAAAAAACCCCCAAAACCATCCAGAAACAAAACAAAAAAACAAAACCCAAAACCAAACAAAACCACAAACAAAAACCAAAACAAAACCAAAAAACAAACAAACAAACAAACACCACAAAGAACTGGATTTTTTCCAGTTTCAAATACTTAATTTTACAACTGCCAGCCTGGATTTCAAATGCAGCAGAAAGGAAAAGGAACCTTTTCCATCACGTCTAATGAAAAATACCAGGATGGCTATGCTGTTATGAAGATGTTAAATAGATTAAGTCATTAAAGGCAGACTCAAGCGCCACACACAGTGACATTTCAGACACTGCAGGCTAATTGTCTGAGAGGTGGCCTGGCAGATAGGACAGAGAAGCTGTCAGGGACCTGCATGCTCTGGTTAAGCAGCAAGGACACAAGTGTCACTAGTTACCTGCCTTAAGTTCCTGATCCCCACCCTGGATTTTCAAGTTGTTTGAATCAAGAACTGTACACCATATTTACACAAAGATTACAGTAGCAAAATACGTCCTATACCATATTTACACAAACATTACTGTAGCAAAATATATCCTACTGGTATGTTTATTTAAGTTTAAGGTGAAATCACTCCAAAATGCTGGCCAAGTAATTTCAAAATAACACATAAAGTATATAAAGGTGACTTGCTGAGTACATGTAATAACAAAAATATCTTAATTACTGCATGGGCAAGAAAACCTTGATGACATATAAAAGGCAGGTATTTTCAGTTCTGCATAAGCTCACGACACCTAATCAGCTCCACAGGATTGCATGCTGTATCTTTAAACAGTATGCACAGCCTAAACAGTGCCCCAGGGAGACTCCAGTATTGGGCAGACACAGCAGATGCATCTCAAGTAAGATACATCAGCAGAATGCTTTTACTTATGAAAACACTTGATAAGTAGTAACACTAAATTAATAATTTAGTTTACTGCACAGGTCCCTATTAGACAGTCCACCACATGGTAAGCACTTGCATGTGCAGCCACACTATGTCAGTGGGTGTTCTACATTGCTACTTTATTCATATGCTTCTGTAATGTCATAGGCAGAAAGGAGTCCAGACACTTCACCACAGCTTGCCAGTATCGTTCTCCCAGATTTAAGACACATGAACATTTACAGCTGTATTCTTCAAACTATACCACAGCCATGTGGAATCTGTAGCTATTCGTCTTCTCCCCTTTCAGCCTGCGTCTTTACTGCACACAATTACAACAATTGCACAAAAAGGGAGGTCAATGGTAAAGATTCATTTGTCACTTAACAATAGTTCTGGGTTTATGTTACCTTCAGTTTCTTCAGAATAAACCCTACATCACTCATGTTTATGAAGACAGAAAGTTTAATACATTATTACCAAGTTCAGCAGTTACTTTAAAAACTCTTTATTTCTACCTTTGGCAATACAGATACCAATTAATCCTTTCAACCTTACTATAATTCAGAAAGAAACATCCGTATATATGTGAATACATATGCATGAAGAGAACTTTTATTTAAGTAGATATAAAATATGCAAACACACATGTGCTGTGTTAATTATTAAATGGTGGACATATATGCATGTCGGATTTCATATGCTGAAGAATAAAGCCTGTGCAAAGACAGATGGTAAACAAGGATGACAGGCCTGCCTCTCTGTCCTACGCTGAGGAAGTATATTAATACTCCCTTTCTCTACACTAATAACACTTTCCAATACTCTTGATTGACAAGGGGGAGAGAGAAAAGAGACAAAAAACGATGTTTCCTTTTGATTATTAGGCATTATGGTAACTTTTATCAGTTACCAATGGGATTATTCCTCAGATAGAAGATAAATGGGCAACTATTAATAGCCTCATAGAAAATGTTAAAACAAAATTAAATTATCATACATGGAAACATTATGCCCAGAGTCTTAGCTAATAGCTCTTGACTGCCCAAAGCAGCTGCTGTTCTAGCAGTCACTGATCAAAGTAGGCATAGTTCTACCACTGGGTCCAAAGCAACCTGGCAGGTAGGGACCCAATCAGATACGCATGCCACTCCTGCTCTCAGGTCAGTCTCAAGAATTTCACCTTTTGCAGATTATCAGTAGAAGCAGAATTTAGCATCAGGAGATTTCAACACAAATATAGAGTTCACTAAAAATACTGAAATTAGATGAAAGAAGTAAAAAAAAAAAAGTAAAAAAAAAAAAAAAAAGATGCCTAAAGATTCCAATTTATTTATAATTGTTCTTTCCAGAATGTCTAATTGCAACTGATTTGAATTACACATCTGCAGTACAATCAAAGTTTATTGACAATTTCCAGAGTTGTTTTATTAAAAAAAAAGGATATTGCACAACATCAGAATCTCAGCTACGAATGATTATTAGGGCTTATTTAAAACAGTTTAATCAGGGTTTTTTGGGGGGCCCTAGGACTTTTTTTTTCAGGGGTTGAGAGGCTTTGGGGAGGGTTGGGGATTGTGATGTTTGTTTTGGGGTTTTTTGTTGGTGTCCACCTCTCTCAACTTGCTCTATTTTTTTTTTTTTCCCAGTAAATGTAGAAATTCTCAGTGTAAAAGACAGGCAATCAAATTTGAAAGTGCACTTAAGATGTAGGAAAATCATGATTTTTATCATTTATCTGGTCACAACTTTAACTGTATTATCAGAAAAAGCCCTCAAGAATATGAACTAAAAATAACACAGGCCTTTTCCCCTTCAGGTATCTAACTACACAAGATTCATGATGGGAAGTGGAACAAGAGAAGACTGTAACCCAAAAGGAGTTCATGAATTCATGACACTACCTTGATAAGGGATTCATCCTACACACACCCACTGTGTCCAAGGAAAGTCATCCTTTTCAGACCTGCTACTTGAGCAAGCAAATAATCTTAAATTATGGAATGGATAAAAAAAAGGAATAAACAAAACCAAATATTGCTTCTAACTCACAATTAACACTTTGAAACTAATGGAAGTAGGGCTCACCAAGGAATAATTGCTAGCACTAGCTGGGAATTACGTATTAAAACACCAAGCGAACTCCCAAACCCCAAAGCTATAAAAATCCAAATGAAACAATTTTTTTCCACTATAGATTTCTTTTTTCATTCACTCACTGTGTATCTCCTGAATTAGCAGTTGCCCCAATATGTATTTAGAGTTTGTGCATTTACTATCTTGCAAAAAGTGTCACTGACTTCAGTAGAACTACTTTGTTAAAACAGAAAAGATGAAAGTGTCTTGCTAGGATGGGAAGCCCTTGCATATGCCACTCAAGTCTGAAAAGAGGTCCTATCACTCACATACTATCATAATAAATGGAAAATGCGTTTGTTGGAAAAAAAGTATCTATAAATACTGTAAACACTGACTAGTTCACTGCACCTTACAGCCTTTGCAAGAAAAAGCCTCACTGTAAGACAGCAAGCCTCAAGACACAGTTATTTTGCTCAAATTATTTAAGGGTAATGTTTTAGGGTCATATACATTTGTTTCGCCATCTCAGTGAATTCAACCAGAACAACCTCATTTTAGGAACATACACGTCAAAATGAAAGGAACTTCATTTCTTTCCAACAACTTTTGCCACCAAAATGAACTAAAAACAAAAGGTTTGTGTCTATAGTGTAGTCTAGCACACTTCGATTTCTCATTAAGTGTTTCTGGACTTGCAATACACATTTATGTATCAGCATCTGTTGATGTTGTATGTAATTTATTATTAGGTATTAGGTAACCAGAGCTCAGTGAAAATTAGCATTTCATTGAGAGATTCAGATTATTTTTAGCATCAGCAAAGGAGATGGAAGCGGTAAGTATCCATTTCTCCCACCTCCTGCTAGCCTGTAATCCCCAAATGCACATTAAACCCCACTTCCTGTTCAAGTTAATTGGCTTTGCTGGTGTACAGCACTGAATAGCAATCTTACACTTCAGTGGTTTTACAATTTTCACTGCTGTGTTGCACTCCTAAATGGCAGCTGGAGCACATGAAGGCAGCAAACGTGAAGGGAGAGCACAGAACTCTTTTTCCCCATCCAGGCAGCAAGTTTTCCTGGAAGACTTTACAGGCACTGCAGTCTTGCACAGCCCCATGTGGGCACGGAGATGACCTGCACCTGAGATGCACCACCTCTCCCTTTACTGCCATTTATTTCTCTGCTGACAGCAATGAACACTTGCTCAAACCTTCGCAGTACCGCCCTGTGCTGTAATTAAAACCAAGGGGTGCAGTAGCCACTATTTGTGAAGATTATCCGGAAAAAACAGCTTACCTGACGTGAGCATTCAGAAGAGTTAGAGCTCCTGTCCTCATGCTAAGGCTTCTCAGTGTCACTGGCCTTGCCACCCAACTAATAATTCCCTCAGCAGTGGGCAGTTGAGGTGCCTCCACTCTCAGGCCAGACACCCTGCAGCCCACCACACCAGCAGCCAGGACCCCTTGTTGAAACTCTGCTTTGCAGTGAAGAGGAAAGTTCAGATCATTTTCCCACCATGGCAGTAGCCTGGAGCATGTCAAGCTGCCCGGCTCAAGCTACTGAAGTACACTGCTGAAGGCCATTATTTTGCTGCCAGAGCCTGTTTTATCCAAAAAGAAACTTTCACAGCACCAGTAAAGAGCAAGTGCAAATCTCTAATTTTAAGTAACCTGGGGGTCACAGGACAGCATTTTTGGGGAAGCCCTGCAGTCTCTGTATACCCCACCTTCCTTTGCAGTATGCCTGCAGGGCCCAAGGGCTCCAAAGGAAAGCAACTGCTTGCAGATAGGCCAATCACAGAATGGTTTAGGTTGGAAGAGACCTTAAAGACCATCTAGTTCCAACCTCCCTGCCATGGGCAGGTGTCCTCGGCTCAGCAGTAGCAGTCATTTTTCTCCTTCTTAGTAGCTGGTGCAGTGCTGTGGTTTTGACTTTCAGCCTGGGAACAAC
>JANHGB010022644.1:0-13943 GCA_026283785.1 Coracopsis vasa
GTTAAACTCTCTTCATCTCAACTATGAGTTTTCTTACTTTTACTTTTCTGATTTTCTTCCCCACCCCACCAGTGGGAGTGAGTGAGCAGCTGTGTAATGCTCAGATGTCAGCTGGGGTTAAGCCACAACAATACCAAGTGAATCCACCAAGTGAACACTTTACCCCCATGTGGCTGCTGTGAAGTTGTTGACATATTGATGTGGGTTTTCTTTATTATCTAGTTTTCTCATTAGATTGTGGCCTGCAAACACATTCAGTGTTTTGGTCAGCCAGGCCTCTTAAAATGGATGGAGTCCATCTTTATTCTACAGAAGTGATTGAGACCTTTCTTTATTACTGAAACATTCATTTGCTTCAATCAATCTTTTAGGTTTTAGAATCCATAGATTGCCAAGGTATACATGATTTCAATACAGGCGCTAGATTTAAAAGTTAAAATTAGAAGCCTAGCTTTTTCAATCCTGGCATTTTCTGAACCTTAGTGGAGATGATGATTAGTCAAGTGTAACCGCTCTCTGAACCATTGCTCAAGTATGTTGTATGCTGCTGTTACATACTCTTGCATCTTCCCTAAGATTGCTGGTCAGCACAAAAATCCATTCCAGCCTTATCTAACAAAGCTTTTAATATCACCCTTGACATAGGTCTCTGACAACACTTCCAGAGCAGCTTCATAATTCATTTTCCTCAGCAAACTTGAAGCTGAATCTTCCAAAACTTTTACTTCCTTTTTATTTTGGAGATAGATGTGTAATCTGGTGAAGAAGACGTTATCTGGCACAAGGAGATAAGGAAAATCCTAGTCTTCAATTCCTTCTCTAATAGGCATTTTTATTATTTAGACTGAATCTTACTCTTGGGTATCAGGCTTGTCTCTTTTTTGAGAATCCAAACCACTGTTGTTGAATTTTATTTTTTTTTTCAAAATTGTTAGTAAATAATCATATATTGAGTGCTTGATCTCACTGCGGTAAAGGTTTTGGTTTTCTCTACCTTTCAGTATAAATGGTTAATGTGGAGGAGCAGGTAAGGATTTACTAAATAATAAGTACATCCTCCAGCAGTCTGCTTTTCTCTGTCTTCACCTACTTTGACTCACGATTTTACAATTCAAAGGGAAAGCCTAACAGTAAATGAGTGTTTTTAAGCTTAATAATACAGTTTACATTGTAGTCCCACAAATACCTAGGTCAGCAAACAAAGGGAGTGCTGTATTGGGGGAGTGGAAGCAAAAACTAGGTGAAAGGAATGGGGCAGGACAGAAATGACCTGTGAAGGCTGCATCTTAAGAAACTGCAGCCTTGAGAAACTGTGCAGGGTAAATCAGACGCAACACAATCCCAAGGGTATACGTTGGTCTGGCTGCTTTGATGCTCGCTGTACTTTTGAGCTGACACTTTTTCCTACCAGATTCGCACATCTGAAGATGAGGGAAGGCAAAGAACTTGCAGCTGGCCCTGAACACAGGCACAGAGATCTGAAGGGATGTTACAACAGTATTAGCTCTACTGCTGCTTCTGAGCTTGGTTTTTTTCCCCTCATTAGGAGCTGGAGTGTAGACTACACCTAGAGTAAACAGATGTAAACCAGAAAGGGATGGTTTAGGTCACTTTTCAGCTATTTCAAAAAATGTTTTTGTCATCTTGAATGATTGCAGAAGAGCTGATAACACAAGCTACCTTTTTTCTTTTCAATAATAACTGAATTAGTTCAAAGTAGTTTGAATTAATACTGATTTTAAAAGAAACAAAAAACCAAACAAAAAAAAAAAAAACACAAAAAAAAGAAAGAAAAAAACAACCAGAAAACAACCCCCCCCAAAAAAAACCCAAGCCACCTGTTATAAATATTGCTCCTTCACCTTTTCCAGCTGAGACCTGAAAAAGATTTGCCTTTTGCAGAAGATTAGAAACATTCTTGTCAGTTTTCCTTCCAACTCAGCTGGTAACAGAATCCATATTTATGTACCAAGAAAGGAAAGTTACAGAAAAACCACAGAAAAAAATTCTCTAGCCTCTGTATTACACTGATTGTAGTTATCCACTGCTTGCTGTTGCAGTTGCTTTGAGATATCCGTTTTAATTCCCAGGGACAAAAGGAAGCTAGTGAGACCATGGGTTGGAAAGTACGCTGAGGATCAAGCTGCTGGGAAGAAAAGTGACATTTTTACTGTTACTATTAACACTAGTATCAAAAGAATATGTCCCAACTCTGAGGTAACAGGATTCCTCTGTCACAGCCACTAGATATACCTGTAATGGGAGAAAATTCCTTTCCCAGTCAATTGGCAATAAAAATAGCCAAGATGACCAGCGCAGACTTTTTCAGCCTGATTTTTAGACATGACAGACCAAGGCAGAGAATGACTGAGTTGACGGAGGCTTTCCCACCTCACAGGGAATCTGCAGGTTTGGGTGTTTGTCATGCATTCTGCTCAGTCATTTCAACCATAAGAGGTTCCCTTTCTCTCCTGGAAATGGTAGAAGTGGGAGTAATTCTGTACAATCCATTGACTAGCATCTCAGTCTAAAAATCACATAGTGCAATGAGTGTGGCTTAATGAGAAAGGGCACATTTACCCTGAGGAAGGGATTCAAGATATTGTGAGCTTCCTGAACAGAACTACTTTATGAGGCCGCTCATTTTTACTTGTGGCAATTTAGTTTAAAAAGTCTACCAATTAGTCCTAAGTGTCTGGACATCAGATAACTCACCCAAAGCAGAAATTCAGACAAAAAAAACCCCAAACAAACAAACAAAACCAGTGCCTTTTGGAAGCAATTAACTGACACTGTGAGAAAATTTTCATAGCAGTGATCTGCAGGTCAGTTACAGCTGAGATACTTGTGAGATATCTGAGATATCATATATCTGAATAACTGAGATATCAGATATTTGTGATCATGTGAAAATGTCCTGAAGCACTGACACCTGTAACAGCACAGCTGTTCTCTAGCGTTTCCCTTTCCATTTATGAAAGCAGGGAAGATTAGACCCCCAGGAAAGACATCGGAACAATTCATTCAACCTGCATGTGCTCCATCTCTCTGTCTTAAAAAGTCTCCAGGAATGGTCTAAAAACTGGAGGAACTGTCTTTGACTTACACAAAGTTTGCAGGCTAAAGTATGGGCATCTGGCCTTGGCATAATAGTCTGTAATTCTCTGTGGTTTTTTAATCCATGTGCCAAAAAACTTCCCAAGTTATTTTGCATGAGCTCTAAAACCAGAAGTATCCTATCAGTTTCTTTTTCTATGCTTTAGTATTATTCCAAGTGAATGGATGACATTTGCTTTAGAAGCAGTTTGGTACATAATGTTTCAAAAGTCCCAGAACTGTGGAAAACAACTTAAACTGCAGCATTTTTGATTGGAGCTAGCAGGCTATGCCAGCAGAATTAATTAAGGGCATTAATTTCCTATATTAGTGCTTGGTTTCTGTTGCTTCTTTTCACCTGTATTAACTGTTATTTGTACAACTTCCTTTAGCTTTGCTTATTTAAACCCTGAGAATCTCAGGAACCTGCTGCAGAATATAGATATACTTTGTTGAATTGTTATCCTGTCTCCCAGTAAGAGAGCTTTGTGCTGTTAATTACAGCCTGAAGCCATTGAATGCTACTGCTGTGTTAAAGTAAGTGGAAGGAATCCTCTATGTCTCTGAACATAGGCTACTGAGCATGATGGGTTCTTTATAATCTTGGTAATTCTTTTTTGGGGAAGTGATAATTTCACAATTCTTAAAAAACATTTTGTCATATTAAACTATGTGGTTGAAAGTCCTGCTTAATTATTGATGCACTGAGAGCATCAGTATGGATCTAACCTACTATCAGATGGTGACTTTTCTCCTGCACAGCAGAGGTTTAAGCTTCAGGAATGGTGTGTTGATGAATTGATGCAGGGTTCATTGCCAACGCACTCTTGCATATTTTATAAGGCAAGCAAATAATGGGAAAGAAGGCTGATTTTCCCCCTGGAAATTCCACCTTTTAGCAAAGACTGAGGCTAAAGGCAAGCTATCTTATCCCTGAGGGAAAGTGTTCATGTAAAGATCAGCTATTTTACTCTACCCTGTGTGGCCTTTAGCACTGAGAGAATGACTCTGTCCTTTTCAAAGAGTCTGTCTGACTGCTTTCCTGACTGTGAAAGGTATGATGATTGACAGCCATGATCCCTGCTCTCCTGTGTGTTGGTATATAGGAAGAACTGATGATATTTTTCCAGAGCCTTTCACGGTATACCTGCTTGGCACACAAACTCATGCTGAAGATGATTTGACATTAGTATATGTGAGGCTAGAGAGATAAATGGATAGGTGTCCAAAGTGATCCACTACCAATTCTGTGCACAGAAAGATAATTTCAGGTGTCTGTAATACAATCTTTAGCTGGGCTAGTGGAGTTTTAAGACAGTGAAGAAAACTGCAAAAGGTTTAAGTAGCTGAGGAGATAAGCTGTGTCTTGGTGTTTACTTTACCTTTTTCCTACAGAGGAGAAAGAATTTGAAGCCAAAACTTCAGCTGGGGACATCCATTAAAAACTGAACATTAAAACATTCATTGTGCAAGAATCGATCAATTTTTGCGGACCTCAGTTCTCTGATCCGTTTCTGTGCATGGGGGTAATGGGTTTGGCCACTTGACGAATGTGTTATCATTTCTTTGCATGGGGCAATTTAGAAATGATACTGATCTGCAGGCTACAGTAAACAAAGGCATTTACTTCAGAGGAGTCTCTCAGAGGTCAGAGGAACCATAGGCTAGATCGTTCTCAGCAACCCCACCTAAAGCTGCCCTTAGCTTTACACTGCACCATAGAGAAAGCCAAAACCGCCCTTGCCTTAAGTCTTGGTACAGTGTCGCGTGATCTGTATTTTGGATGGCATCATGAAGCCAAAATAGTTGACATTAGTATGATTTTTCTTTGTCTGACAGCCTTAACGTATTCCCATTGATACCTACCTGATAAAAATGTACTGAGAATGAGATTTTTTATTCTCATGTACTCATCATGGCAGAAGAGCAGGACAAATCCCCTCTGTTATAACCTGCCTCTCTTAAAGCTGGTCACAAAGCCAATAAACCTGAAACAGCTTTCAGTGAATATATTACTAAATTGCAAACAGAGACAAGAAAGTTCTACATAGTCTCCAGGTCAGCTATAGCCAGTCTGCATTATAGCAAATCTACATAGCTAACTGTATTAGGCCAAGGGCAGATTTATTCATGCACATTCAATGATACTTTAACTTGGTTTTGTGTTAGAACTCGCTTGTGACGCAGGACTTCAAAACTCTACTTGATTCATAACGTCCAGTATAGACATATTTGATAAGGGTCAGAGATTTGAACTGTTCAACAAATGTGTAGATTAGAGTCATGGAAAATTATTGTAATCAGCAAACTGAGAGGTGCCCCTGCACATTAAGTCATACGGTACCACTGCAAGAGCACCATGACAACAACAACAAAAACCCCATAAAAGTGCCCATCCTTTTAAAAAGTATTATCCTCTAATTTAGATGGAAGAAGATTTTCTCATTGTCCATTCCCTTATCTCTGTGAAGAGATTAGCTGGGAATATGAAAGAATAAAAAGCCTAAGAGATCACAGTAAGCATATGCTTGTAGTTTGTTGGAGCTGTTCACAGTCAAATTGGGTAATACGCTTTGCACCAATATTTTTTAAATTTTAAGCTGTTCCATGCACCAAATTTTATAATGTGCCATTCAAGTCCAGTTCACACTCAGAATGGCTACAGATTTCCTTTTTTCTTTAAACTGTCCTACGGTTGCTATATATCCAACACCCAGCCTGACTGGATTTATAGATAAATGCTGCTATATTTCTCTCTTTTTTTTTTTTTTAATTAATAATTTAACTTCAGTCCCTCTGGTTGCTGTTCCTTTGCAGAGACAATATTTTATCTCTCCACACATAAACTGTGCCAAACTTGATTTTGAAATCAAGAAATGAAACACTTGCAGGACATTTATTCCACCAGACGGGAAATACAGGTCTGTCTCTGCAAGTCACAGAATTGTTAGGATTGGAAGGGACCTCTGGGGATAACCCAATCCAACTCTCCTGCCAAGACAGGGCTACCTAGTGTCCATTTTCCTATTTTACTCCTACTGACTAGGCCAAATCTGAGTTTGGACTAAACATAAAAATGAGTTTGTGTACCCACAGAAAGCATGTGTTACTTATTAATTCTTAATAAAGTAATCATTTAGAGATGTGTTTATCTTCCCTTGAATATACCTTCTGCAGGTCAGTCTGCCAATCTTAGTCTGGAAACTGAGAACATGATACAATGACCAGAAAAATAGTTTAGAGCTTTTAGCTCAAAACTGATACATTGTACAGCTAGAGGAAAGAAAAGCTCATAAACCTTAATAGAAGAGAAAACATGCATGAATCCTGTTGCTTACCTATCCTGCGTTCAAAGCACTCGTGGAAAAGATATTAGATATCTTTATTATTAGATCATAAAAGATATTAGGTAAATTGAGAAGGGTGAAAAAAGTAAAGAAACTGAAATCTGATTTCTGAGTTTTCCAACTTATGTGGCCCTAAAAGAGCAAGTGGCCCTACCGTAATGTGTTTCCACCACACTCATACTCGGACCCTAATGTCATACCCTGAATTTGGAACTGGAGATGGCAACACAGGAATAGTACCGTGGCTCAGCTAGAAGAAGCAAGAGAGATGACTGGACTGGAGCTCCTCCTTATCATCTGTGCAAGCATTTGTGCCTAAGAAAAGGCACAGCTGCAGCTTTATTTTGAGAACACTGGGATCTGGAGCTTAGTGGCAGAAGAGGTTGCGGGGCTAGAGAAAGGAAACATAGAAAAATTTGGACTAGATGGTTATTGTAGGTCTCTTCCATCTGAAATGTTTCATTCTCTATGATGACAAATAACAAACAATAGGTTCTGTGTTTTGCACCCAGTTCTTCATGTCACCTCCTTTATAGGAAGACAGTGCTGAGGTGGAAACCAACATGAAAAAATCTTGTTTGGCCACTATTATATATGTATCTATAAAATCTGAAACAGGAAAAGCAGTGCTTCAAAGTAAATGTTTTTGTTTAAATTTAATCTGTGCCTGAATGAGATTCATTTTAAGCCTTC
Source organism: Coracopsis vasa (assembly GCA_026283785.1). NCBI lineage: Eukaryota > Metazoa > Chordata > Aves > Psittaciformes > Psittacidae > Coracopsis > Coracopsis vasa. The sequence continues at coordinate 7,137 of JANHGB010022644.1, forward strand.
TTTTTAAGAGAAATAAACAAACATCCTCACAGAATAACCACAGGAATCTGGGTGTTTGAGATTCACAGCAGTTGAAATGATACTTTAATTTGACAGATTGGTTCTGGGATTACCCCGTCTCAGGAGTTTGGCTTGACTTGAAGAAGGAATTTTCCAGTGCCCTTAGCCTGAAAGCCGTGATCAGGAACATCAGATATTTTGATGAGGGGCCTCAAATGGCTGGATAAGACACAAACTGCCAGTGTATTAAAAAATACCCTATCCTTAACCCACTCTCTGACAGTAAATCCTTTATGTGTATTGATCAAGCAAAGGCGTCAAAGCCATCCTGAAACTGGGACTTGAGGAAGTCACTCTTGTTGTATCTACCTAAAGTCAGCTCAATTTCTGAAAGACATTTCTTTTGAACATACGTAGGTTAGGTGGTGAGTCGGAGTGTTTGTGGTGAGAGCTCCAAATGACAGCTTTCAGCTGGCACTGCCCTCTCTCTCCCCCTGTCATTCATGCAAAAGGAACAAGTGAATACTGACCTTTCTAGAATGAGCTTAGTGCTGGTACACAAAATTCTTCAGCATGTGTCAACACCAACATTTGCCTTCATCTGTCTCCCCAAGCTGCTGTGGCAGAGTTGAGATGAACAAAACAACCAAACTTACATATATATATATATATATATATATATATATATAAAAAGTAGATTATGGTCCAGCATTTTGTGTTAGGATATCTTAGCTTGGCAATTGTTTCTTCTGGTTGTTTCCCAATAGTCTAAATATTATGGTCCTTAAGGCACTGTCTTAACCAGGTCACTTTAAATTAGGGAAAAAAAAAAAAAGAGAGAGAGAGGAAAGTAAGAGGAGGTAGAATTAGGTTTTATTGTCTTGTTTTGATATTAAGGAGCTATACTGACTTGTACTTCTACTGATTACTCCAGGTACATATTGGTCTTATTATTAATTTTAAGTCATACTGAAGGTGTCTAAAATAGATAAACAGGTTTTCTTTTTTTCCTGAGTATGTGTACGAATCTAAATAAATTATATACTTAAACAGTCAGCAATATAAGTGCATATGAATCTGGATTGAAGGTATCATGAATATATTACAAAGAATGGAGCTGAAGTTGTTATTGGAATGTATATGGTGAAGTATCATGTCAATATTGTCTCTAATAAAGTGCGTGAAATATAAAGGCAATAGAATATTTATGTGAAGTGCTTAAACTGCTTATATCCATTCTTTTTCATGTTTAAGTTTTTCTAACTGCTGTGTCTTTGTCACATTTTTAAGAATGACATTACTTACAACCTTAGCTAACTCTAATTTAGCAGTGCTGTTTGTGTGGAAATTTAGATTGGCTTTCCACCATCTGATCTTTTTTGTTTTAGAAACTGGGCTGGATAGCTGGTGTGATTAGTTGGGGTTTTTGTAAGAAATGTCTGTGAAGAAGGCATTCTGGGAAGCAAGATTAAATTGTTAAATGCAGAGATGGATGTTTATTGCCTACTTTCTTGTGTTTTAAACACATGATAATGGAACATCTTGGGAAGTTAAAGTAGCAAGCTTTATTTACAATTTAGTAAATAATGAAGATATGTTGTGGTCAAATCTCATTTTAACTAAATTTATTTCCTAACCTAGAATTTATTTGCAGATGTTACAGTGTTCCCTCTATTGAAAAATAAAAAATCTCCAAACTTTCAAAAGTTTTTCAAAGTCTGACTCTGCTTGTGCATGTGTTACAAATTGTGTCACCTTTTCTCAATTTTTTAAAAGTTTTTATAATGAATTTCTTTTTTTCTCTGTGTTTCTAGAATTTACTTGGCTATGGCTGAAAACATGCTTTGGTCAGATGATTTGTGCAGTATTAGGACATGACAACAGAAATTGTATTACTCCTTGTGTTTCCTCACTGGCTGCTTTCCTTTAATTTTAAGCAAATATATATGAAAAAAATGCAGGAGACAGAGCCTTAGTAGCTGAAAGCCCATCAGACTTTTTCTGAGAAATAGGAAAAGTATATCAACAGAGAGGGGCATTTCTTTCATCACTAGTTGGCAAGATTAGTGTCTAATGACAACATAAACACAAACTAATGTTTGTAATTAACTAATAGGAACTTGAAGATGCACAAGTCCTTGGAACCTGATGAAATTCTTCCATAGATCCTGAGGGAACTGGTGGATGTAGTTGCCAACCCACTGTCCACCACATTTGAGAATTTGTGGCAGTCCAGCGAAGTTCCTACTGACTGGAAAAGGGGAAACATAACCTCTACTTTTAAAAAGAAAAAAAAGGAAGACCCAGGCCAGTCAGTCTCACCTTGGTGCCTGGTGAGATGATGGAGCAGATCCTCCTGAAAACTGTGCTAAAGCACATGGACAATAAGGGGGTGATTGGTGACAGCCAGCATGGCTTCACTAAGCGTAAATTGTGCCTGGCAAATTTGGTGGACTTCTGCAGAGAGGTTACAGCATTGGTGAATAAGGGAAGAATGACTGATATCATGTACCTGGAATTGTGCAAAGCATTTGACATTGTCTGGCACAACATCCTTGTGTCTAAATTTGAGAGACATGGATTTGACTGATGGACCACTTGGTGGATAAGGAATTGGCTGGATGGCTGAACTCAAAGAGTTGTGGTCAATGGCTTGAGGTCCAAGTGATGAGTAGCACTACTGAGGCATTGACATTGCGGCTGGCGCTGTTTAATACCTTTGTTGGAGACATGAGCAGTGGGATTGAGTGCATCCTCAGCAATGCCAAGCTCTGTGGTGTGGTCAACATGCTGAAAAGAAGGGATGCCATCCAGAGGGACCTTGACAGGCTCAAGAAGTGGGCCAGCAAAAACCTCATGAAGTTCAACAAGGCCAAGTGGAAGATTCTGCACCTGAGTTGGGCAATCTGAAGCACAGATACAAGCTTAGTGGAGAATGGATTGAAAGCAGTCCTGAGGAGAAAGACTTAAGGGTGTTGGTCAATGAAAAGCTCAACAGGAGCCTGCAATGTGCGCTCACAGCCTAGAAAGACAACTGTATACTGGGCTGCATCAAAAAGAGTGCAGCCAGCAGGTTGAGGGAGGGGATTCTTCTCCTCTGCTCTGCTTTTGTGAGATCCAACCTGGAGTACTGTGTCCAGCTTTAGGGCCTCCATCATAAGAAAGATGTGGACCTGCTCAAGTGAGTCCAGAGGACACTGTGAAGACAATCAAAGGCTCAAGCACCTCTCTTCTGAAGACAGGCTGAAAGAATTGGGTTTGTTCAGCTGAGAAGAGGAGGCTCGGGGGGACTTTAGAATAGCCTTCCCATACCTAAAGGAGGCCTCCAAGAAATCTGGAGATGGACTTTTTACGACGTCATGTAGTGGTAGGACAATGGCGAATGGCTTCAAACTAGATGAGGGTAGATTTAGATTAGATATAAGGAAGAAGTTCTTTGCTGTGAGAGTGGTGAGGCACTGACACAGGCTGTCCAGAGAAGGTGTGGATGCCCCATCCCTGGAAGTGTTTAAGGCCAGGTTGAACAGGGCTTTGAGCAACCTAGTAGAAAGTGTTCCTGCCCATGGGAACTAGATCATCTTTAAGGTCCCTTCCAAACCAAACCACATACGGTTCTGTGAAAAGAAGGTTATAAACCTGCTGTCAATAGCAATAGCTATGTGCATTTTACTTTCAAACAAATAATACTTTTGAAATTAAAATATTCTAGTGAAAAATTAGAAGCCAAAGCATAACAATGGGTTAAAATAAATTAATAAGTAAAAAGGGGATGGAAACCAGTCACTTTCTGTGATCACTTTTATCACGCTAATGCCCAGACTGCCTACTCAAAACTGGTGAAATCAAAGCTGCAGTCTAACAGTATAGTGAAGAAAAAAACTGGGGCTTGGATTGTGTTTTTCTGCCCCTTCTTTGGTTGATGACAGTAACTCCTTCTCTTGGGCAGTGAATTCACCCATTGAGCTACCATGCTTACATCTGGTTTATCTGTTTGGAGTGACATCCTTGTTAGATGGAAGGTCACAGGTGTCTGGTGTGCAACATCCTCATCTTGCTCTTGGGAACTTGCAACCAAAGACTGTGTTTACAGCTTATGGATTGCACCTGGAGAGTGAACTAACAGGTGTGCAGCAGGAATGAGGGAGAGACTGAAACTCCAGAGGGAAGCAGCAAGCTGACCGAATTGCTGGTATCAATGCTCCCTAAGAGTACAAGAGACCCCAAATAAATTACCACTCATTTTTGAAAATGATCTTGTGAATTCATCCAGTGGGAGGGGTTGTGAATCACTAGCATCCCTTCATTGTGTATGCCTCTCTACAGTGTATGGAAACTTCTTCAACTCCTGAGTTTAGTTTATGGTTTTTGAAATTCACTGACTGAATGTTCTTGGATAAGCAACTTTGCCTCTGAGCCTTGGGCTATCCACAAAAATACATTGTAAGACTAAAGCAGTAAATGTAATGGTACAACCAGAGTGTGCTTTGAAATCCGCAGAGCACAACTGCATTAGTAACACAAAGTGCTACAAGGTATAGAAAACTCAGCTCCTCTCTTCGCTGTAGCTTTCTCCAGGTCAGAGCGTGATCCTGGACTGAAAGAGTGGGTTTGAGATATCGTTGGGTTTGGGTTTTTTTATATTCTGCTTTTCCAGCTCAGACCTAGATTTGCTAGATTAGCCAGCTGGATTCACCTTTCCTTTTCAGCATTCTGTTAAGGAGCCTGAGTGTCTTTGGGGCACTGTGACATGCCGAGTTAAAAATTACTATAATTACTGTGATCCCTGTGGAATTTGAAGTGCGCACAGCTTATGCCTCAAGGGGCTTGAATCCTTGGAGAGCCTATTTTCTGGGACAGCAAGACCTGGGAAATACATAAATCCTGATTTGCACTCAAGATCAGAGTCTGATTTGTATGGTTAAATAAAAAAATGCTGATTTATACAATTTGTTCCTGGATCATAATTATGGTTTAGAATTAATTGAATAGCCTGGAGGTTTCACTCCTATACATGGTAATGATTACTAAAAATTGATTCTCTTCTCTATTTCTTTATTAACTTATCTGGAAATGACATATCATGAAGAACAGCTTTAAATATTGCTGTGCTGAGCAATTTTATAAATTGCTATTCAAGCTCTTTGTGTTGTTTGTTGTTGTGTTTGGTTTTTTGTCTTTTTTTTTTTTTTTTTTTTTCATCCTTGACTTTTGTAGGTGATTTATTATTCTATAAGTGCCTGAGATATAAGTTTAAGCAGAAACACAGTGTGGGGGATGGTGGTGGGTGTTTCATGTTTTTGACTAAGGATATTACTCTGTTAGCTTTCAAGATCAGATATGCATGCTTTCCATACAGACATGCTGGTCTGTATTCTCCAGACTTGAGGATCTTGTATGCCCAGTGGGTTATTGTACCATCAAGCATGCATGAGCTAGCTAAGTGCAGACTGTGTACACACAAGAGCAGCTGAGATGCAACCCACTTTTGGCCAATTTGAGGTTGGATATTTTAGGATATTTGGACCCTGGATGGAGTGAGTTTAATACATAGTTACAAAATTTTTACTTTTTTTACCTTCACTACTTTTTCATTTACTGTGTTACCTTAATAGGCTTTTGTGGCCAGGCTCCTAAATATGGGCTCTGTATCTGGAGGTGAGAACACTCAACAGGCTCTTCTGCAAATGCTGTCTCTTGTTTGCTCATCCGAATGATCCCACTGGGAAAATATGGGAGGGTTTGACATCTGTTCAGATCCTGGGAAGGCTTTGAAAGCCTCTAAAAGAGGTAGATTCACTCTGAGGTTGAGACAAGATATAGGTTAATTACAAGGAAATTGTCTGTGAGAAGAAAGAAAAAGATGAGAAGATAAAACCAGTTCCTCTGAAATTTTAAAGCAAACTGTAAAGATAGAAGTAACATTACTACTATCCTTCTGTTACTATTATGATATATGTTTAAGCTTCTCATTGACATAATAGATATATTTTCTTATACACTGAAAAGTATATTCTTAAAAGATTTCACTTCAAGCTTGTCTAAATGTTTAATTTAGATAAAAGTTGACTATGGCAAAACATTAGGACACTAACTTTAATAATAGTATTTTAAACATTATTGTAACATAGAAAATCATATGATAAACTTTTAGATGGGTGGAAAATTAGACATTTGACCTTACTTAGGCAAACTTTTCCCAGTGAAACTTTCCAATCAAGTTATTACTATGAAACTTTGCATTGCATTAGATCAGCACTTTCCAGCAGACTGTTGTTTTCCTGGGAAGGTTTTATTTGGTTCTTGCATTTGCATTGAATGTTCTGAGTCTGATTCCTGAGAAAAAAATGAAAGCATTTAAATTGCACATGTTCTAAACCCTAGAAAAAATCAGAAATGAGGGAAATAGTCAGTGTTTTCTGATGCTGTGAAATAACAATTAGAATTTATTGAATTAAGTGGATTTCAGCTAAGTTCTATTGGTTTGACAATGGAAGAAACATGCTGTTTGTGACCTCAATGGGGTTTGCTTTGGCTGTCTCTCAAAGGCAATGAACTTACTGCTTTCTTCACCTCCAAAAACCATCTAAGATGGAATTTACTGGTGGCTGCCAGGAGCAGCAGGTCAAACTTGCTGTGCTTAGGTCTATCATAGCTAAAAGGGCTGAAAGGAGACTGAAACACCTTACTCCCTTTCCTTACACCTAGCCGGCACCTAAGTCTCTTACTCACTTCCACCCTGTTGGGTGGGGAAAAAAATTGGAAAAGTGAAAGTAAGAAAACTCATAGTTGAGATGAAGAGAGTTTAAT
>JANHGB010022645.1:0-17817 GCA_026283785.1 Coracopsis vasa
GAATTCTGACTAGATGAATGATTCTCTATTTTCCTCTTTGCAGAGGAGGATGAAGGGACACCCTTCATGAGGCCAGGCTTTGACCTGAAATTAAAGTTAGAAGAAAGCAAAGAACATGTTTATGCTTGTATACAATGAACAGGTAACCAAGACACTGTTTTGCTTGGGCTATTTACTTGCTTCTCATATAGAGTGGAGTACCCAAGCTTCTCTTACCTCCAAAGTGCTGCCTAAACCAGCCCACTGTTAAGCTTACCTACCTTAAAGAAAACTCCACACTGAAGGACATATTACTAAGAAAGAGCTAATACGCATTTGATTTAGAAACAACTCTACATTTGGTTTGGTTTTGCACAGAAATGCTACACAACACCATACTGAATGGATTTTGGAATGTGATGTCAGTGCTATTTCAAGGAATCTCAATGTTTGCAAGTGCTGTAATCAGACTTCTTCCTTAAAGATGCTCAGAAATGGATGCATCAGCCTCCTCTGTCTCAGTTGAGTTGATAGCCATCCACTTTCAAATTAGTCTTGAGTTTTCTGACCCGTTTCACTCCAGAGAAGAGCTGTCACTGCTGTTCATAGATGTAAATTGATCTTTAGATTTTTAGTGTAAAGTCCTTTTAATTGAAAAGGTCAGTAAGAACAATAGTCTTAGCTCTACATAGAGCTAAAGTCAACAACATCACAACGAAGCCTTCTGCAGGCTGTGAAATCAAGCATATACCTTAAACTTGCTTAAAAATTTTTCTTGAAAAGTTAAACTTAAGCAAGAGAAAAGAGAAAAATAGACTGAAAAGTGATTAAGCTTCTTTCCTACACGAAAGAAAGCAAACTGAACAGCTATAATAAACAAGAAACAGCAATAGATGCTGGAAAAACTGGTTTATGGAAGCTTAAGCTTAGAGATTTATGTAGACTTTCAGCTAACTTTTAACTTCAGCTCTCCAACACTTGAAGAAGAACCATGTTGACTCACAGACTCATTCATTTCATTCCTCTTTAATGACACAGGATTCAAGATGGTTCCATCCTTTTGCTTACTCTCTTCTGAAGTCTCACTCTACTTTTGAGTTCCCTGCATGATCTGGTCTCCAGATTAAGAAAAGCAAAACCAAATAAAAAGTTCCCCCCTCCTCTCTCTTTGGCATCCTATGTGAATCACAAATTACAGTGGACTGCAAGTCAGCAAATCACAGTCCTGAGATCAAGAAAGCAACAGGCTCATTTGGTACAATTTCTGATTCTTCATGCAGCCCTTGGAATTGCTCAAGAGCATGTTACCATGAAGAATCACATTACTTCCAGCTTTTCTTCAAGAAGATCTGTTGAACTTTGCTAGATAGCAGAGAGCTGTAACTCCTCATGCTTCAGTTCTTTAGTCATTTTAATGAAAAAGGCTGTGTGCTGATGAGAAGCGGAGCTCTTACATGGCTTGGAAGCAAACCTACTGCTTGCAGAGAAACTGATGGAAAGATAAGGACCTTTCCTTTCACCTGAAGATTTATTTTCAGACAGAGAAGTAGTAAGCTTTGACAAAGATGAATAGCTACATCTTTTCATAATGAAAAGATGCAGATAAATAACCACCTTGTTTATCCCAATAATATGCATTATAGCTGCTTGATAAACTGGCACCTGAGCCAGTTTATACTCAAACTCTTGATAGCTTGTGAAAATTAACTATTGATTCTTCCTGGAAAAAGGGTGGAGCACAGACCTTCAGCATTCACCTCTAGTCTGCATAAGAGAACTATCTCCCATGTACTGCCTCCAAAGCTGGATATGCTGCCATTCCTGGACAAGACAGGATGCTCTGTAAGGGATGAGAATGGTGATGTACATGGTCATTTCCCCTACTGCCACCTGCCTTCAATAACAATCATCAAATGCAAATACCAACAGTAGCATTAGCTTTCCAGTAGAGACTCTTTTGTTCTGTGAGGGCCTTACTAAAAAGCACTGTTAAGAAGTTAAAACAGAAACTCCGCTTCTGGAAAATACCTCAGTGCTGGAGGGAAATGCATGCGTATTCCCAGTATCTGTAGGATATGCAAAGGAAGAAATGTTGATGTGGTGAAAAAAGAAAGGAGTCAGCTGAGGTTTCTCTCTCCTAATTCAAGGATAGGGCTCGGGGACCTCTGCAGAAGAATTTTTCTTATATATTTTTAAGCTTGTTACAACAGACTGGGCAATTACTGCTTTCATTCCTAATGGAATCTGGCTACTTAAAGAAGGAAACTGCTATTCAGGACTGGTCTGAAGATGCAATCTCATTTATTACACCAGCAGTAACCAATTACTTTGTATTGCTGTTTGTACTTCCTTTCTTAGAGACTGTTCTTTCTCCCAACAAATAAGCACAGATGACGTCATATCCCATACTCTTATAATGAGCATAACCTGATTTTAATATAACCAGGTCCTACAATGTGTAACATGCTCCACTGGCAATGTTTTCTTAACGCAATATTTAAGTGCATAGTAGGTATTAAGATCCTAATTCCTTTGCTACTGCTCTCATTAACCCTTTTAGTTGAAAACTTCTTAGCTGTAGTAATGATGGCTACTAATAGATTAGAATTCTCCAGGCAGTTCAGTTCTGCCATTGACTTTGATCAGAGCAAGATTATGCCCTATAATAAGTTTATACCTGCAAAAGCTCATCCTAAATAATGAAACTGTGAAAAATCAGTTCTTCTTGGTACAACTGGTTACAACCCTGCAAAGCTGGTCACTGCAAACACCAGTTACATTAGCAGTGATACATTACTGCCTAGGTTTTATTTCTATAAAAAGTACAATTTGTTAAAAACAAACAGTGAAAGGAACTGTTTCACTGAAAAAACATGAATTCCTTGTAAAAATGGGGTCAACCAATATATAAAATTTGAGTGTTACATGCTATTGACCATCTTGTCTACAAAGACTGTGATGTAAGTATAAACTATAGCTTGAAAGGCAGAGGAAATCATTTCCTTCTTCATTTTTAAAAGGCCATATCAAGCATATCAAGACACCTTCATTCATCAAGGAGGTAATTAAGAAATATATGACATAACAGTCACTGTTATTGTCCCCTCAACCAAATACTCTGATTGCATGCTTAATTTCAGATTTCTGATTAAATTCTCATATTTCTTCAGCTGTATTCAAAAGTAATCACTATAACTCTCTTTAAATACCATAATACAAAGAAGAAAAAAAACCCACTCTGAAAACCACAAACACAAGAAATAAGAGCTCTTGTCCAGCACTATGTTAACATTCACTCTGGAAGCTGAAATCAGATTGAGATGTTATTGGGAAACAGCTTCTTCAAATCTTGATTTTTCCTTGCAAAAAGGAGCCTCTGGAATCAATAAAGAATTCTATTAAAAACTAAAAATAAAATCAATGGCACAGTTTAACCAAAAGTCAACTTTCCAAGCTAAATTATTACATTGCGGCTACAAAAACAAAATCACAGAAGTATTTTATTTATTTTGCTGCTAGTGCAGGACTTTTATACAGATTTCTTTTTAATGATTTTATTCCCATAAATCTATCCAATCCAACATCAGATTTTAAGTTTAATTATCTCTGTAGCCACTGAGTTATTCAATTGACTCATTTTTACCAAGTTTGGATTTCAGTCAGTTGATGTGAAATCCATTAGTGTCAATTAGGATCTTCCTCACTGGGATCAATAGCCAATATCAATCTCCTGAAGCTCTACACAAGGAACTACAAAGTCCTGTATGATGGAAAGAAAAGCCAGGCTCCTCTCTGCAGGAGCCAGTAAAAGGAGAAGAGACAATGGGCACAAATTGAAGGGCAGGAAACTGCATTTAAACACAACAACATTTTCACTGTGAAGGTGGTCAAACACTGGAACAGGTTTCCCTATTTGAAAGGTTGTGAAACATCCATCTTCAATTACATGCAAATTCCAATCAGACACCATCCTGAAGCACCTACTCTCACTGACCCTTCTTTGGCCATGAGCTGGGACTTGAGGATTTCCAGAGGTACCTACAACCTAACAAGTCTGTGGATGAAGCAATAAGCTGATACAAACCCAACTAGTACATGATTATCCATTTATTCACAGCAAACATCAATTTCAAGATGCATTTGTGGATATTCATGAGAACCATGGCCTCAATCTGCCAATACTAAGCAGTACAAGCTCCAAGGAGGTTAAATTAAACTTCTACCAAGCCATTCTTTTTTCCTTCGGCACAAAGGTATCAAACCCAGTTTCATGCAACCTCCTCAAATCTGTGCCAGCAATCCCTTAGCTGAAAAACATAGCTTAAATAGTTCTGACCAATTCAAAGCCAACACATTTTCAAATAGTCACTAAATAAAGCTAAGGCAACTGCAATCTGCTTGCAAATGTTGTGAGTAGAATAAGAGCTTTAGGGAAGTTATATCATGATTAATCACTTCCTCTAAGAAAGCACATACAGTCAAGAATTTGGCATTTCATTCACACAGGATTTTTGGTGTTTCTAAATAAAATGTGTTATGTTACTATTATTTACCCATACTTCCTTGTACAAGCACTTCCATGTCAGTATATCAGATATTTGGCTGTCTAGGAATTTTTCTTCTTTCTCCTAAACAACCTGTTTTACTGAACACTATTTGAAGCCAGTCTGTACGCTGAGTTGCTTCTGTTTTCTAAGAAAGTTTCAAGAGAGAATCTATTCAGAAATCATTTATATAACAAGCAGATCAGAATATAATGCTATGGATTTTGCTGCTTCTGCAAGCTGTATTTACATCACAATGGTCTATTGCTTCTTGAGCTCAGACATGAAACAGGTCTATGGACACAGCCTTTCTATGTATATGATATGGCTTTGGACTTTCCTTTAGCAGTTTAATAATAAATCAAAAATATAATATTAATGTATGACTACCGAACAAACAGTCAGCAAATGTGAAAGAGAAGGTAGGTATGACAATAAGAGACACACACTCTCAGATCACTATGCTATGCTTCCCTCAACCCTCTCTGCCATCATCACACTTCACAACATTCATAATCAGACACAAGAACCCAAGACCATTCTGTGGCTGCAGCAATATTTCTGACTGCCAACTCAGTGATGTAAGTAACATTTGAACATAAGCAAATATTTAAGGTCAGATCTAATCGGGAAGTTGACCCAGTTTTGGCAAAGGATCAAGACTCATTCATTGAACTATATTAACATAAACACACAATACTTCTGCAGCGCTTTTTAGCTTGCTAGTGGTGGCCTATCTTCATTCGTACAGATGTATTCTAGTCAGAGACAGTCAAAATGTCATGGACCAGGTATTTCTCCCTCTGATTTAGCCAAATCTGTGCCCAAAACTTGGTGCCACTAACTTGGAAAGATGATCTGGATTCATATTTTAAGTTAAAATCTTCAGGCACAATTAGAACAAGACTTGGATTTCTATGAATTTTTGCTTCTAAAATGCTCTTTGTTTGATAGCTGTTTCTCCTATCTTTTGTAGCATCCCTCAGTTTCTAACTCTTCATTCCCTACACTGGCTTCTTACATCACTCACACAAAGTACGCTCAACTCCTTCTCCACTAGCAAAAATCTATGTGTAGTCTTGGCAAATGGTGCCTTAAATCAATAGCCAGTCAGCATACAAATTGTCTAACCTGTAAAGTAGACAGGTGCTCATTCTTGGTCATATTAAGATACTAATGATACTAAGGCCAGCCTTTTAAAGATTTCAGACCTTAAGAATGGAAATCTGCTTCCATTCATTTGTTCCTCTTCCAGAATGGCTAGATTCTAAATGCACCCTGAAATTAATTTCCTTGGTTTGCATTTTAGAGTCCCTTAAGGGATTTTAAGAAGACTGGAGTATATATCATGATAGCATCTATTTTAAAGGGCATCTATGATGACAGTAATACTATCTGACAAGAAATCTGCATCTAAACTTACCCTTACCCAGGCAACTTACAGCATGTACAATTATATCATACAGATGAACACTCTGTATCACTTGTCAAGGATTATATAAACAGGCTTTAAAACAGAATATCAGTGATACTCTGACAAGCTACTAAAGCATGTTCTCATCCTTGTACAAGCTGGTAGTCAGCTCTTTTTGCACCAGTCCCCACAAACAGCATAAGAACCCAGAGAGACATAAAGTCTCACTTCATTCCAGCACAACATGCATTCCTCCCTCCTCCTCATCATCGTATCTAGTTCTACCACATAATTCTGTCAGACATGATCAGATGTTTTCCAATGTTTTTGGTACCTGGAGAGTTCCACAGTGCAGTAGCCCAAAGAATTAGCTCCTGAAGTCCTTAGTAGCGTACTTGGTGAGGAAAACAAGCAAATGTGCTACCAATGATATACATAAGTACAGAAAATGGTGTTAGCATGACAGCAGAAAAATAAATTGTGCAGCATATTATTGGAACACATAATAAACTGCAACATTGAACTATAGCTTCATAAAGGAGAATCAACTGACATGATGAATTCAAGGAAATTTGAAATGAGGCACCACACTCAGAAAAGAAATGTCCAATTAGGTGGCTCATGATTAGATCGGAGAAAGGTATTTATCTTAGACTGAACTCACAAACCATGTAATAACCAGCTTAATTTTGAGCTGCAGAAAAATCCTACCATGTAAGATGCTTAAAATTAACATATGAATATTTGTCAGGAATAAAAATTTTTTCAGGAATCATCTGTATCTAGCAACAAACTGATATATTGTAATGATATAAGAAAGCTTTTCCATCTTCAGTGTGTATAAATGTATGTGTATACCTGAAAGGCAAAAGTCTGCTTTCAGACTAAACTCTGTAAGATTGCAACATCCATGGCTTCCAGGTCAAACCTTCCAAAACCAGACAGAGGATAGAAGATACTCTCAAACTTCAAACTCTAATGTTCTTTGCATATTAAGGGTTCAAGAGTTTAACTGAGCCCTACTGTTCAAAACAGGGGAAAAAACTAAAAACAACCCATAATTTTTTAAAACATTCCCCTGTGCTTAAGGAAAGAACTGAATTTTGACTGGCATGCAACTGAAATCTGGACTTGTCATTATCTCTTAAAGCTATAATGTATGACAGATATAGGGAGAACAGCTACATCTGGTACTGCCTCTGTGCACACCTCTACCAGAACTCTCAAGCGGACCCTTCTCCCTTTGTAACAATTGTAACCTACCACTCATTAACCCCAGGTCCTTTATGGAAACATGAGCTCTCATATAAAAAACATGCTCAGTATTTCTGTCACTTTAATTAGACATCCTTGATATATAGTTTTCTATTCACAAATAGAATCAGTCTGCCTAGTGCACGAAAAAAAGACCCTGATGGTTTGTAGGCTGAGCATGTTCCCTGAAGAAATTTCAATACATTATCTAAACAATGATATTTACCTGATTATAGCAATGGCAATTTAAGACTAATTCAGGGACTAGAAATCCCATTAGTATAATGTATGCCTGCAAATTCAGTGATCTTTTCAGCTGCCAGCTATGCATGTGGCTTATCCAGTTAACTGGTTTGTGTTCATTCACCATTTTATTTCCTCTTATCAATGAGTTTTCATGTGTTGCATTCAGTTAAATACTCTTTATTCGTACATCGCATTTCTCAGCAGCTGGTATGCTGGGTAATCATTACACTTCTTAATCCCAGACAATAAAAGGTTTATGTTGATTGCTGCATAATTTGTTCCGTTTGTTTCCTTAAAAACACTAACTCATTCTTGTTTGTATGTCCATCCATTTGGCTGCTTATGGCATTTTTTTATCTGTTGCTTGCTGCTGCTGTTTGAACCTTTCTACAAAGAGAGAAAAATTGTGACAGGTCTTGTATTAGTTCATCAGCAGTTTCATTATATACTTTCCAGCACTGCAAGGAGTGATGTGAAGAAACAACATGTTGTGCTGCGCATCAGGAGGTTGAAGGAGGGAGACTATGCCAAGAAAACCTCTCCAAACAAAACAGCAAAGGACAGTTGCCATCATACTCCACCAAACAAGACAAAGTTTCTTCAGAAGCTCACTACAGAGAAGGCAGAATTCCTCCAATTCCTTACTACAGTGTAACTGGCTTTGGATGTTCAGAAATTTCCACTATGGTCACAATTATGTTTGAGAGAGACTTGCTTCTTATTTGGATAACAAGCTTGTAAAGTACAGCTAAAACAAACCCTGAGGAGTATATGTTCTTACTCCACATATCTTGAGAGGTTAGGATGCTGTGAGGTATGTCCAAGGTAGGCTGCCTCAAGGTTCTCTACAGAAGACACACAGGAAGGACACAAGCAGGAGGAAGAAATGCTGCATTTATGATCTCCAAAACCATAATTCTTTCCATCAGGTATAGAGAATCTGCAGGGCATCTCCACAGGTAGTAGCTTTAAATAGCATAAAATTGCCAATGGATTATAAAACCATGGAAATACTAAAAAAATAGACCTACATTTTGGAAGTGGTTTAGTTAGAATAGCTGCATGTAAATGAGACACTCAGGAACACCTCTGAGCTACTGGACCCAGGCATGAGCCTTGGCTCCCTACCCCCAATTGCTGGCTCTCTCAAGCAAGATATACAGGCAGTTCAACTGGAAAAGAAGCAAAAAAGTGCTGCAAACAATCCAGAAGGTGCAGGGACTTCTTTGATCCATTAAAACACGCCCTGTGTGAATTTCAATGGAGTCATTGACCTTTGGGCTGTGCTTGTGTAGGTTCTAAATTCAAGTCGCTGTTGCAAGAAGTTACCAAGAGGAGACTCCCAACTTCAACAGTCTTTCCAGGAAAGGACAGCAAAAGACAGAGCTAGGAGGCAGCAGCCTTGAATGAGGTATGCCAGCTCAAAGTATATTTTCAGTAGCCACTGCAGGTAGAGTCCTGCTCCTTGTTCAGAGAAGGTGATAGCAACACAACTGGTTGTGGGTCCACAGCCTGTTCTCATTAGGTACAAAATGCCTCATTTGTTTCAGGGAACTGTAGTTTGCATTTATCTGCAAGTCACTCTTTGACTTTACAAAACAGTTTGTGCTCCATACATTTCTCTTATCTGTATTTCATACACTCCTTGGCACAGGGAAATGAAAGACATGGTAATTTAAGCCAAGAAAATCATCTGTGCTTTAATAAGGAGAACACACTTTCCTTCAGGGCACAAGCTGACTCTCAAAGTGGAAGACAGGTAGTTCACAACATTTTTATTGAGTACTCAAGGTCAGGCCAGGCCATCTGGGGTGTCAGTACTGTCACTCTTGTTATACATCCCTGCACTACATTCTTACAGCGCAACATTCACAGCACCACTGATTTTTGTGTTAAAGGCCTCATTTTTCACAGATGAGGTTTTAGATCCTGGTACAACAAAGCCTTTGATTGACAGCTTGTCCAAGGAATGCTCTAAGAAAAACTCTTCTGAAGATGAAAATGGTTCTTGACTGAAGCTTCTACCCTCTCTTTATGAGCTGCCTGGCAGCTTTTATGTGTGATTTATTTTCTTCATGTGTTCAAGTGAAGTAGAAAATGCCAAACTCTAGTGGGCTACTTGTACCTATCATTCCAAAGACAGGTACTGTAGTTTATGGCAACTTCCGTCCTCCACATTGATGCTTCTGCAGGCCATGAAAATAGACAAAAAGCCCACAAGAAAACACAAACAATAACAAAACCCCACCTTTTTTGGTGCTGCTTCATGAATTCCAAAACAAACAGATAAAGGATGACAGAAAACTAAGAACAGAACTCCTTCATTTTACCCAGCAGCAATCTTATGCTGCACGAAGGGAGAAAGAAGCCAAGAGAAAAATTATGGATCGAGTTTATGGGAAGAAAGCTTGCAGTTACCTACATGTTAAGAAGGCAGGAAGAAGAGGTTTTTGAAACTCAGATAAGGGGATGATTTTCCACAGGGAGTGGGAGGTAGAGGAGGTAAAGTTCATACATTACACAAACCAAAACACTGAAAAGGGAGAATTATAGCAAAATTTCCAAATGCGAATTATTATCCACTAACATCCCCATTGCTTTACAGGTCCAGGAAGGTTATGTTGTGTTTCCCATATTATGTTTTGCTTTTCATTCTTCAATTTAGTGGGGGATGAAGTAACAGCAAGAAACTAAATTTATTATCACTATTATAAACTATTCTTGGTAAAATAATACTGTCAGTCCTGGTTATCTAAATTATTTTGCTACACAGCAGGAGCAGAGGTTATCATTTTAAGATTATCAAATCAAAATGGTTTCTTTTTCCATTATGAAACTAAGATACATATGGATTTTAAGGCTTCAAAACACACAATCTTGTCAAAGACTTAGACATTATAAGATCAGGCTTCAAACAGCTAAGTAGTTCAAGCAGCTGCAGAATTGCCTCACTTCAGCATACACTTACCAACAGATTACTGCATACATAATATCTTTTCATTCTTATCACACTGTAATAAAAGGCTTTGTAGCAGGAAATATACTCAACTCAGCCACATGCTAATATTATACTAGTCAGTGATGGAGAAAGCTGTTCTCATGTAATTTTGATCAAAATACATTGGGCCATCATTCTGCTCCAATTCAATTTTGTGTGAGCTGCAGTAACATAACTCAGAGTTTACAAAACCAAAACCAGTTCAAAGCAAAACCCCAGTATACAATCTGTGGCTGCCCAACTGACACAGAGACAAAGCACTTCACTGTGTGACAAACAGTCTTGGTAAGAAAGCTAGTATGTGTGCCAGGGTAAGCAGATCATGCTACAACTACTGCGTTTCTAGTCTGTGCAAAACCACATTGGGTATGTTCTGCAGCTCACACTTTGCAGCCTCCAAGTAAACTGTTGCAGTTTAGTAAAGTGATGAACTACAGCACTTGCTGAGGGCTAATCTATAAATTCTAGTACATCAGTGTAGACATGCACTTATTTTAAGCCTTTGTTGTTATTACACTGATAGAATACTGAGCCAACAGGATTACAATTAAGTGTGACAACCAGATCTGAAGCGACTATAATTAGCAATAAATACCATTTGTTCTAAACAGCATGTGATATATTCTGCTATCGTCTTTTTAGTGTAATTGAAGCTTATAAACAAAATCTGAGGCAGCTAAATTGATTTATTGTTTAGGATTATAAAGCCTATATGCACAAACATCTACTGCTGCCTTATCTGTTTCTGGGACTCAAACAAGAAAAAGGGTGTAAGATCAGCTAAGAATTTCATTCATCTCATTACACAACTCGTTCGCAATATATAATTCTGTGCAATTAGGCAATTTGAAGCTCTTTAAACAAAGATCAGAACAACAAATCCCATAGATATTACTTACTGGTACTTAAGTGATATTTCTCAGAAACAGAACAGCCAAGCAATGAAAAATATTGGCCAAAAAAATCCAAAAAGCTGATAGTAATCAAGTTATTTTACAGATGAAAACAAGTTTTATTAGACATTTGACATAAAACACTCTAGAAGTCAGCTCCTCAAGACAGAGAAAGGAACATTTGTAAATATCTGAGTTAACACAACTAATTAAATCAGATATATGAGTTTTCATAAAACCACCTAAATATCTGTCAGAATACAGCATAAGCTAGGAGTATCTGCTCAAACCATCAGATCTAGACTGAGGACCACTTCAAAGTCAGAGAGAGTGAAAAGTGACTGTGCTGTCCTGAGAGCAGACACTCCAAACCTAGAGCACTGTGTGCAGTTCTGGTGTCCCTGCCCATGGCAGGGGATTGTAACTGGATGATCTTAAGGTCCTTTCCAACCCAAACCATTCTATGATTCTATGATTCAAATTAACCTCTCTTTCCTGCCTATCTGCTCCTCTAAATAAAATACTATTTATAGATCTGTTCTCCCACTATGTGCTACCTCTGTGCTGTCATGCTCAAAGAAAAGTCAGGACATTCCACCTATTCTCCTCTGTTTGCTTGCACTGAGCTACCATTTACCCCTGCCTGTGCCCAGGCAAAGCAGTCCATTGGCAGTAGACATCTGAACATGGAAGTATAAAAACCCCTCAGAAGCAAGGCCTGCACAGAGAAGGATCCCTTCTTTAGCGACAGCCAGCAGTGGATACTGTCAGAAGAGTAAGAAAACAGGGAATGAAAGAACCACTCTTCTACTGACAGATTACCATAGCTTGTAGTGCTATAGGGACTTCTTGAACCTTACTTTGTATCCAGGTCATTAGGATGGACAGCATCAAAATGATGCAACATGATCTCTGTGCATTCCTTTCTATCCCCTCCACCCTCAAGCATAAAACTTCGTATGAAGAATCCTTAATGATAAAAGCAGTTGAACTGTCTTTGTGACTGGAACTTTGGTTTAATAGATGTAGTACTTGAAAGATATCAACTAGTTCTTGTTAGAACTATGCAGGTCAGATATGCATTGTCACATTTCGTATTTCAATGAAATACAACAAAATAAATAAGTACTATAAAGACAAAGGTAGCATACAGAGGTCTGCATCAGGGAACAGATACCCCCTCAGAAACACACACGTGGTTCTTTAACCTTGATTAGTACTTCATTCTACTGATAGTAGAATGTGGCTCTCAGTAATGTCAGGTGGTTCTGAAGATAAGAAAGGCTCACAACTTTATTTCTGGCAGTGGTGACCTAAGACAGAAGTCCAAGCCCCTCCAGCAAAAATCAGGTTCACGATCTAACACAAAAAGAGCAGTTCCAAAACACAGATAGGCCAGCTTCTTACAAAAGAGGCACTGCATTTAAATGAACTTACAGGAAGAGTGGATACTCGGAAAGCTTTTTCTGCCCTCAGACACCAGATCTGGATCACCTGTGCAGTGCATTTCAGAGTTCATTACTCCATCTGGAAAGCAGCGGTAAAAGAAATCGGGACGCGGTCTACAAGAAACACCATGGATATTAAAAATATAAAAGCTGTAGTAGCAAATAAACCTCAAAGTGGTTATTACATTTAGTGCTTATTACATACAGAGTTCATTCCCTCCCTTAACACAGCAACAAAAACCGTAGAATCTTTTAGGCTGGAAAACACCTTTAGGATGACAGAGTCCAACAGTAGACCTAACTCTGCCAAGACCACCCTAAGCCATGTCCCTCAATTCAAAGTCACTTTCTTTGCAGGTAGGCTATCTCAGGGAAGTCATCAGTGAAGCATGCAAGTGGGAGCTGTCTCTGAAAATCATGCTGTCATACTGATCCTGAGCTAATAAACCATGTAGAGAAGCAAGACCAGAGACAAGCTAACAGAGCAACTAGTTGGCTTGAAGTGCAGGCAAAATGAGCTCATGTCTGCCTGAAGAAGAAAGTGCAGACGTTCCTAATTGTGTTTCAAAAGCACTCTTAAAATAAAAGTGCCAAGTACCATTATTGTCAGGGCATTTGTAGCAGAGAGGGTTCATCAGAAACCAAGCAAAAATACTGCTTCCTCAATGCAAAAAAGGTGAACAGAAACTGCAGCAGTGGTTTCTATTAAATAGTGTATTAAGGTCAAATATACATTTTTCAGATGAAATTATTTAAAATTCTGATGAAGAGCCAAATAGAACCTAAAAAAAAAAAGTTAATTCCAGAAGGGTTTTTTTCCAGGTTTTTTTTGTTAATTTTTCTTTTTTGATCCCTTCATTCAAATTTATGCTTTCCTAAAAAAACGTCCCACCTAGAGTCCACTTACTGCTTAACCCCAAGGTTTGATCTGCCATGGATCTTGATGTTACCTGGAAATACTAAATGCAGTAGCATGCTTCACATGAAATTCATGCACTGAGTTATACAGAGACTCAATTGATTCCTCTTTAATCAGACTAGTGGCACTGGCATCTGAACTCCCACGTGCTGTGTTGCCAATTTAATGAACTGATTCTACCTCACACCTTTCCTTTCAAACTCCTCATTTGTCTGGATCTGCCAACTGGTCAAACAAACAACAAAGCACAAGGGCATAGACTCCTACCACGGTTGGATGTCACATAATGAAGTTGTACAACATTTGCACCAGGAAAAGGACAGCTTCACAGGGGCCCATTCTAACTCAGAGCAATCGCTATCTTTTTATTTTTGTTAAGATGCACTGTATTTGTCTATCTGCCTTCATTTCTCTTAACAGTTAAAGCTACCATTTATATACCATGACAAAACTTACCTTCCCACTATTAATTTAATAGTATTTGTGCAGACGCCATTCAGAGCTAGAGCCAAGGAAACAGCTATAAAACAGAATGAACAAACAGAACAATAATAACTTAAATACCAGGCAATAAATAGCAGCATTACAGCATTTCATTTACAGAGTGAAACCTTTTCTGGACTGAAAACCGAGTGGTCTTCGCAGCCTACTGTTTTTCTTATTACCCAGACTAAGGACAGACCCCAGAGCATCATAATAATCATGACTTTGTGCTGCTTTTACTCTTGAGAAATCTGATTTTCTTCTACAAAGCCATCTATCATGCCATTTGCACAGGCATAAATCAACAGATGGAAACGCTTATTAGAGAATCAAGTACTGTGTTTATCAGCTTTGTATTTTACTAGATCAAAATCTTAAGTTCTTGGGGTCAAAACGAGTTCTTATGTAGACGTATACATAAGATGTATGCATATGAGTATACACATATACACACGTGTGTGTGTTTATGCTTGTATATATGCATACATACAACGGTTAAACAGTCCACTTTCAAGCTAAAAGATTGCCTTTGGGGTAAAACTAGAATTGGATGATTTTTTTAAATATTATTTCAAAAGTATGTAGATGTTTTGAGTAAAAACCTTGATATGTTCCCCTCATATTTGCTCCCATGATTAACCAATTTTCCTGACAAATTTGGAGCAATAAACATGAACTGTCATACTAGGTATGACTGAATCCTCTTTTTTATTTGTACCTGTGTGCTGAGTCCCTAGAGTTTCTGGAGAATCTCATCTACAGCCTCCTGCACACACTCCTTTTAGATTGAAACTGAGATTTAATGTTGCAGTCCACACCTTAGCTCCCTGTTACAACACAAGTGCCACTGAATTTTGTTTCCCATCAGAAAAAAGACCTATCAGGCAAATCTCTGATTTCCAGCAGAATAGTTACAGTAACACAATGACAGCTACATGAGCTATTTTCCCATTGGACTGCTGCCTCAGATGCTACACTTCAGCGGCACTCATCCTGTGTCCATAAAATCTTTGCCAGAGGATACTATAGATCAAAAAAATGTGCATTATAGGATCTATTTTTCTTCAAGTTAAAAAAGGAGGCCCTCCATCAAAACAAAACCAAGGGTTTTCTCTGACTATAGCAATAGCTGCCAGCAAAAATGAAGGAACAAGTCAGAGACACTGATACTGCTCAAAGAAGTCTTCCACTTTCGACACCTATGTTCAGAGTGACCAATCAATCCCATACTCTCTTTTTCCTCTCAATTGTGTTCTCTCAGATATTTATGGTGGTTGCATGGTGAATTGAAATTTTCCACAAAGTCAAATGCATGTGACTAGCAATGTTAAAGAATGGGAGATGTAGATATCTGCTTTTTGAGACATGCAGTAAAGTTTAATCACTTCATAGTGCTTTGTCTTGATCATTGCCTACCTGACTGAACCATGCTTCCACTGGTGCATATTCCTTATAATGCAATCCAAGCTTCTAACGACAGAGTGAATGTAAACTGATAAACAAATTGCAACTGCTATCATTTTGTTACCTTTAGGAAAGATTCATAGTGCACATCAAAAGTCATATAATCAAGTCAGTAGAGATATTTAAGTACTTCCACTGGAAGGATTAAGGGCACCTACAGTAGAAGTTAACTACTCCTTACCCTAGAAGCACAAAATCACCTCCTTTATGTTAATGGCTATATGAGAGACAAAGCACTTCCACATCATTTTAATCTTTGATTTATTCTATGCATGATGCCTAAAGAAATTCACCTTTTGGGGACTTCCTGACCATTAAGAACATTATATTCCAGATCTCAGCAAATTAGCAAAGCTCCGCCATAGTTAATGAATCTTCACAATCAGCTTCACATCACAAGACACATTAACATACTAAATCATATTAATGTACAGTACATTTAAATAAGCCACAAGAAGTTCCACATGTATGGACAGGGGAATACTGAACAGGGATATCCTGCAGAACAGAACATCAAGGCTTGGGTTTCCTGAAAGTTTGGACAGAAAGGAGGATACTGGGGAAGCTGGCAATTTTTCTCCTGGACATTTTAGAGGGAATCATAGCAGAAGGCAAGAACAGCAGGAAAAATGAATGTCTTTTTAGAACAAAAAAGTGAGAATACGTGACTGAGAAACTAATCCAAAGCTCCCTTCCTTCTTAAACAACAGAAAACGAAACTGAGAACTGCGGCTATACGCATTTTATGAATCAGAGTTATTTTCACTTGAATGGACTTCTCAGTAAAATATCACTGCAAGGCATTTCAGAACTTACTACAAAAGACTGGCAGCAGCCAAAACAAAACTCAATCTTTTCACACTTGAGTTAGAGCAATTGGAGAAAGAACAAGCTATAGGAACCCAGTCTTGTCTAAGAAAACTTCAAAGGCAGATACACAGTGGCATTTACATCCTTTCTAGCTAAGGAAAGGGTGAGTATTGTTTGACCTCACAATCTAAGGGCCAATAAATTAAAGTGTAAATTAGGCAGTAAAGGACATTTTCAGAATTAGGCACATTTCAAACACGCTGCCAACAGAAACATTTACAGTTCTTAGTGCTTCAAAGTATCCTCTGCCAGTGAAAGTGCTTTAGTCAATTTTGGTCTCTGGCACTGTGTATGTAAACAGGATCTGGGCATACATCACTAAAAGATTTCAAGAGATAGACACAGCCAGAATCAGCTGGAACAGTTTAAGATTTACCATCCTCATTGTCTACCTGCTCCTCTGCTCAAAGTTGTTGCCTACAACTGTAATTACAGCTCATCCGTAACACAGCCATAGCAGCTCACAGTCCAGCATCAAGCGCACATCTAACTCCACTGGCAGTTTAAAATGAAACATCAAGTCGTGGTTACAAAAACTGAGCCATGAGCATGTATTTTACAATGGGGAACAGTAAATTCCAGGAGATCAGAGAGAACAATGAGAGGAGTAATTTCCTACACTAAGCAGCTGAATCTCACACAACTTTCCAGTGATACCATTAATTTAGAATAAGTACAATTATACATAAGAGGTAATACACTGGTTGTAACAGAAAAATATACCTCTGAACAGTGTCTCAGATGGTCTTGTCTTTGCTAATTGAATTCTGGCTCTTGCTAGCTAGATTGTAGAATGAAGGCACAGAATTTGTACATTTAGACATATGCATTTAAGAAAAGGCTTTTCTGAGGTGGCTTGCAACTACACCTGCACTGAAAACAACTGTAATGGACTGTAATGGAGACAGGATTTCTTCGAGGTCTAGACTACAATTGGAATCAATCTCTGAGAGCTATCACACATTTTTCATCTTGAAGAATGACATACATTACCTAAGAAAGCCTCTTTGATTTCAGTCTTGTCTGTTCGCCGGATTATTTTGACCACAAAAATGACTGCTAGTGGCGTAAGGAAGGAAATTGCCTGTAAAAGATAACAAACAGCATGTGTGAGAGCATCAATTCCTTTTCAGTTCAACTGATAAATAATCAGTTTCAGTTAGCTCCATTTAAACTGGAAAGCTGAATGATTTTTATCAAACTCCTGACCTTAAGAAAAGCGGCATCCCAGAATGGTTTGTGTTGGAAGGGACCTTAGAGCTCATCCAGTTCCAACCCCTGCCACAGGCAGGGACACCTTCCACT
>JANHGB010022649.1:0-33837 GCA_026283785.1 Coracopsis vasa
AAAGACCAAAAATTTATTACATATTAAGAGATTATTGAAGAATCTCACTTGCTTTGGACATGATTCTGTAATGATAACGTGGGCCCAAAACCACATCTCAAGATACCAGGAGAACAGATCTAAGAACACTGATGCGTTATATATGCAATTACTCTATAAAAAGAACTAAAAGCTGAGGATTGTACCTGAAGTCTTCATAACATATGCATAAAATGAAAGGTGCATGGTCACTGAATAAGTTTTTAAAGTGAATGTCATAAATCCCTGAAATATGTTTTGAGAACTGCAAAGTATTTCAGAAATTAAAATAGTGGTTTTGCCTACCTTTCTTTTTTTTCTCCTCACAAAGAAGACATAACTGCATTAAAGTGGAGATATTTTCTAGTGCAGAGGTTGAAAACACCATTCTGGTTTACATACTGAAAAAATTCAGAATTAACACTCACAGAACTAAAACCCCTACAAATTCAGTTACACTGTTCTACATCTTCCTAGTGCCACCTTGTGGAACTACAGCAACTCATTCCCTACTCACTAAAAGGATATAGCATGTGGTGCCCCTTCCTCTTCTGTTGTATGGCTAAAAGTATAAAGGTATAAATACCCATACCCTGTTGACATCTACTAATTCACCCCTGCTAAACTGATTGCAGTTAGATAGATGGACCACTGATTATGTGATCATTTAAATTTTTACCTAGTTTAGACCTAATGTAGGAATACTGCATAATGATGAGGGAGCTATGCCCTCTGTACTAGACTGTCTCCACAAATAAAGTTTTAATCTTAGTATTTTCCAGATGCAGACATAAATCAGCTCTGGCTTATTATCTTATTACAGCATTAGTCTCAAGAGCAGTGATAAGAAAGAGAAAAGCTGTGCTTTCAAAAACACCACTAAGACTCCACAATGATGTGTTTGATGTCTGAGAGTCAATCTGGCTGTGTCAGCCCCACCCAAAACTGAGCCTTGGTCCATGCTCCAGCCTCAAAAGCAACCGTTGGCAGCAGAGCCCACGTATATGCACTGAAGCTAAGCCATTGCTCCTTCCCTCTTCCCCTTGCTGCCCCAGGAAGAGTCCCAAAACCTTATCTGGGAGTACGCCAGCTGGCAGAGGCTGAAAACCTCTCAGCTTTAACTAACAGTTAATACCTATAAATGATTGCAGGACAGTGTCCAAGCTCATGTTTTGGCCCCATTTAACTTTACTAATATAAATGATGCCTTAAAACATTTAGACTAACACGATGTCTCTGATAGAGTGTAATACAGTTGCTGTATGCTTAGCTCTCCTGCTGAAAGGCAGAAAAGGATTTTATCCAGAAAATCCCAAAGTACTCAAATAGTCTTCAGTGCGGTAGATTTGTGGCTGTAGCTCTGGATCAAAGGATGCTAAAGCATGGGTTGCTTCTCCTGTGATTTCCAACCGAAGTGCTGTTCTCACCAGACCACCCCACCCTACTGCACCTCGGAAAAAAGGTAAAGCACTCAGCTTGGATCAGGTGATTTTCTAGCCACTCACCCTGACTCCTAGTCTCCAGATGAAGAAATTACACTGTCTTTTTAACAATTCAGCTGTCGAACGTTTTACCTTGTCTACCCAGGTTCTATTTACTCAGTTGGTCTGTTTCCTTTCTTAGTTATGTTAATAACGAAGTTTCTTTGTTGAAATGAAAAACAATTAAATTCCTCCTTTCCCTAAGCTATTTGCCCCTGACACTCAGCATTTAGCATTCCCTGAAGGAAAGAGTCATTTTTTTTATGACAGTTCCTTGTAAATTTGGTGGCCCATATCAGGAACCAGACAAAGGACTTGACAAAGTAATTCCCACTGTACTCAGGATTAAAAGCATTTTAGGCGTTTCTTTAGATAGTCAAAACAACATTTGGAGGCAGCTCAGCAGCTGGAAAGGACCAGATTAATTAGAGAGATATTTACGGTTCATATTGTGACACTAAGCATTTCTTTTTTTCCTTTGGCCTTATAAGCCCCATGGAAGAAATATTACAACTATCAGCTACAGATTTAAAGGAATATTTAATATTGCATTGAATATTGCAAACACTAATCAGGTATTCTGCCTTTTTTTTCTCATATAAAGTCTTTGAAAATAGTATACTAACTATCTGTATAGTTACTCCTTCTATTTTTCACTTCCATTATTCCAGTTGCTGTACAGCATGGAAAAGAGTAGCTGATGCTAGCTGGATGCAAATGCCAAATACTTGTATTAGAAAAGGTAAAAGGACAGGGGGAAAGGGAAGTGCCTCTGGAAATTCTCATTCCCAGCAGAACACATTTACAGGAAATCTTTCCCTCTGGAATAATCAGTTACACAAAGTTCATGTCTGATTTCTTAGTGGCCCAATCTTTGCAGGAACATGAAAATTCTAAATGCAAATTATTTAATGAGCTTAAAAAGGGGTATGCCATCACAACAGAAGGGACTTTTGTCCACGTTCACATGCTGTTTCTTGGAGACTGACCTGGAACACAATTGTATCTTCAGATCACCTTAGAAGAGAGAGATTGAGGGACGAAAATATTTCAAGTTTGGCTCCCTATCCTTTTTGTTGGGGAAAAACGTAATTATCATATAACAATGGAAACTCAGCAACTCAGCACTGCCATACACGACTGTGTTCAGGGCAACCTGACCTTGCCTCTGCTTGCAGGTAAGACATTCCAGCACTAACGCAAGCAGGCAGTGATGATGCCTGCTGTCAGCAACTGGCAAATGCCCTAGCATGGCTGAAAGACCAAGTCTTATGCACAGTCACGTAATAGAGAACGTCCTTCACAGTTAGCAATCAGTGCATTCTTGCTCACTGTACTTCTTGCCTAACTGCACCTGATATATCAGGATTGCCTACGAAAAACTTTGCATATATACAGATCTATGGATACAACATATTCTACAGATGGTTTAATAGTAATAAAATTATTTATGGCACAGTTCATTCCTATACTGAATGCATTTTCATTTCGTTATCAGCTAAATAAATTGAATTTTCAGAAAAAAATCAAACCAAACAAACAAAACCCCCCTGATCCTACATGCAATTGACAGGTAAAGCAACCTTGGGGGTTGTCTATAGCCCTGGTGTGTTTAACAGTTTAACATAAAACATTTTTCAGTATATGATGTGAGAAATAAATTTTAATAGTTTCTCTCAGTTTGTTAATTGGAAAAAAAAACAAACAAAAAATGTCTTCAGCTTTATTTATAAATATACTTTTTACAGAGAAATTTATTATAGATAGAATATTGCCTTAGCGGGTTTTGGGTTTCTCTTTGTTTCTGTTTTCAAATAAAATAGCATCTACAGACTAAGTTTGCAACAGAACACATTGAGGTTATTGTTGTTTTTCCTGGCTACAGGTAGGCTTGAGAATACCATGTGGCCAGTCTGCATTATGCAATTCATGGCCTGCAAAAAGGTGGCTTCATAAAAGCATCTGTAAATAAACCAGATTATTTCTTGTTAAAAAATCCATTTAAATAAACTTGGAATTATTAAAACCGTACATCTGCAGCTTGCACTCCAGGCTCTTTTGGTCAGTACAGATTAAATGTGCTCTTTTGCACATAACTAATAATGTGATTATAAAGCACAGAATTCCCAACTAAGCAGCATTTAGCAACTATCACATTTTAATCACTTAATAATACTAAATTCTTTTTTTTAAAATCCATTCAGTTACGCAGGCTTAGTTACATTACTTATTCTATTAAGTGGACAAATTCTGCAGTTTCTTCCAAGAAAGTTACACTTTTACACCAATATTGTAAAATTAATCTTTGGAAAACTCCAGACTCAGTGAATACACAAGTGTAAGAATCATGACTATATATAATGGGTCATTTTATAGAAAGGTATCTCTTAATCTTAATAATCATACTGGGGTTTTTTATTTGTGACCAGCTTTGCTCCACTATCTGCAGAAACCAATTATTAACCTTTAAATTTTCTTCATTTTTATGTTTTTAAGTGAATGATATTCATGAGTTTCTCTTAGGTGGCACTTATAGCAGAACAACTTTTTTCTTTTCTGTCTATAGATGCGCTATTACAGTCAGTTCTTATTTACTTATGGCACTTGCTTCACAAAACACAGGAAGCATAGACAAATTATTTTTAACTTTAATGATATATAGGCTCATACACATAAAACAATATGATGGGAGACACAATTCCTGAATATCTTGTAGCAGATTAGAAAAAAATCTTATTCTGGAAGACGCCAAGACCAGTTAGATTTATTTCTGAATTTTAAGGAAAAATGAACTGAAAATTCTTGAAGAAAGCCTATCTTTTGAGTGAAAGATCAAGAAATGACTTTTATTTCAAGTAAAGGAAGTTATGACAGCAGTAAAACAAGGATAAAGAGACAGACTTCAACAAACCCAGACAACTAGCTAGCTGGGTATTGTGGGAAGATAATCTGAAGAATAAAGGACTAAGAGATATATGGCAATTCATGAAGAGGAATGCATTAAACATACGAGAAGAATCTTCCTAATGCAACGTAAGGTTAAAAATGCTTAGAAAATCAAACACAGAAATGGAAATTGAAGATTACCTGTAAAAAGCAGCAGTTACGTGAAAGATTCTGAGCAAATAAAAACCCTGATATTGTTCAATAATATAATGCAGTAATATAAAGCAGTTCCAAAAAGAAAACATATTCTGATATATTCACCTAAATGCTCTGTGGGGAAAAAAAAAAACAACCCATAAAAAATACTATTTTCTCTTGGTAACACTTAAGTTCCCCGAAGTGTTCAAGAGCATGTTTTAAGAAAGGTAGAGATGACGTTATACACAATAGGGTTAATAATAAAGAATGAAAAGAATTTAAGATATAACAGGAGAATTTGAAAGAAATTTGTTAGAAAAGTTGGATGAAGGTGACGACACAAAAAGGGTTTCTTAAAATGTAGGAGGGAATTATGAGAAGTAATTGTACTCTCTAATGAATGCAAAATGAAAAGAAAACAAACCCTCTAAACATACTTTGCCTTGAGGAAATTTAAGGCAGCTTTTCAACAGGTAGGTGTCGAAACAGAAAAATGCTTCAGCATCTAAGGAAGCTGTGGAATTGGACACTTTAAACAAGAGGTTGCATAAACATCACCAGGCATGGCCAAGGTATTAAATTTCTCATTGCAGAAAGTCACAGTCCTCCAATTCTTGAATTACAGAAGAATACAATCAACTCATACAGCATTTCACTGCAATTCCAAATTCATAAGGATGAAAGCATGATTAAATGCATGGGGAGAGTGAGACAGGATGAACCTTCTGATGTCAAACTTCAACTAGTTCTGCCATATGTAGCATTTTGTTTATATAAATAAGTAAAATGCAGTCTGACTCCCTTGCTTTCATACCAAAACAAACATAATGTGCTTTTTATATTAAGTGATATCCTACCCTTGCTGCCTTGATTAATAATTTCATGCCATCTGCAGCAGCAACCTCTATGTGATACCCTGAATCAATCACTATTAATGTAGTGGCTTGGAATTGAATATTATAAAAATAGAAGTATCAAATAGCCTCCTCCATGCCAAATTTGAAGGAAACAAGCTGCCACTTGGGTTTATGTAACAGATACGCATGATTCTAATATGACCGATAAGGTTACTTTTCAACAAATCTATATTAAAACCTTCATTAGCCTTCTGCAGATCTCAACACCATCACGTGGATTTTCATCTTGCACAGTAGATAAAAATGCCACGTGGTAACAGATAAGACTCATGCTCATAATGAAACAACAGCCTAAAGAGAAACTCAGTATCAACACATATGTGTGCTTAGACACATGCATGAAAAGGCTCTTCTGCATGCAAATATTCTTCCTAAAATAAGCCCTCCTCTGTTCCACTGCACTTCTTGATATACCTCCTAAGTCTGCAGCAATCTTGCCCAGAAAACTTGTGCACTTATGTAGATCAGCATAGGGGATGTGACAGCTGAACGCAAAAGTCGGTGAAAAAGGGAGAAGAAATATATAGTGTATGACTTCTTTGTTGAAGCCTTTCAGAAAAACCTTAGAACTGATGTTATATAGTCTAAAGGTAAAGGGGTCAGTGAAAGACAGTGTGAGAAAGACTGCTGTAATCCAGCAGCATTGTCAGGGCAGGGACACATGGTAGTGGGACATCACCTTAGGAGATGATTGCTGAAAGGACGGTATATACACATTTTTGAAAGTGTATCCGAAAAAACTACTGTACTCCAATTCCTAGTGGGGCAATAGGGCTTCACACATAACTGTGGTTCCAAATTTAGGTTTATGGGGAAAAATACATGTCTAATATCATACCGGAAAAAGTAAATAAACCAGTGCATAGATTTACATACTCGTGATGTTAAATAACAGCATTGTGCAACTTGGCTATTCGAAGCATATTTGGGTAATGAGTGTCACAGAGGAAGACTACTGATATAGAATATTTCAATTCATTAATGTAGCAGCATTAATCTATGTTAGGAACACAGAAGCTGGGACAGTGGATATATTGCAAGTCCTTCATCAACAAGCAGAGCTAAGGAAGAGGTGAAAAAATAGATAGTTTACCTTAAGAAGACATTTCTTCAGTGAGCACTAGTAACACAGTTTCCAGTTTTACTTTGAAATAAAGAACAAACCAGGGAATGGATTGTGGAATTTATAAATACTGATCCAGGTTTCACTCAGAATATTTTAGCTTCACCAGTTGTGCATGTCACAATATATACAATAAATTGAAACTAACAGCTGGAAGATGACACAGTCTTAAGACAGATTTGATTAGGGAAGGAGCCATGGAGCCAGTTTAACCAGCTAGCTGGAGAATTCTTCTCCATGGGATTTCCTGTACCATCACTCCAAGAAAATTCGCAGCACAAAGGACTATCAGGAGGAATGAGAAATATCTTAGGATTTGGTTGTCTAAAGATCACAGAAGGCTGATGCAGTGTAGAGAAGGCCAGAGAACAATCTATAATCCAGAAAGCTTAAGAAAAAAAAGCTTAAATTTTATCTATCAAACCATGCCACATGTCAGTCAGATATAAACCAGAATTTTGCTGGGTTCAACCCTTAATTTAATTACTTTATGTTATAGCCTGTGTCACAAGCCTATCACAAACTCAGAAATGCAAGAACTGTTAGGGTTCACTTTAATAGATGCTAAGCTCTGTCTGAAGCTGAGAAAGATGCTGTTTCTATTTTTGGCTCTATAAGCAACTCTAGAAAGTTACATTAATTTAGTCTGACACCTGGTGAGAATCCCATAGTTACCCCAAGTGGAAATATTATGGGCTTTTACAGTAGTCATTTGTAGTCAGGACTAGCACTTTCAGCCTTGTCTGGAATGATTCATATATCGTTGCCTAGATTAACACAGGGGTTTTTTCACTTTGTTGGCTTGCAGTTGTGCAATAATGGATTCAAACCAAAGAAGAAAGTGGTTCCCTCCTTTGGCAATGACAGTAGGTGGCATTTGTGTTTTAGAAGAAAGTTTTGCAAGTGCTTTCTCATAAATATTTCATTTTATCATTCTATTCACATGCTGAATGTGTCCCATTTGGAAGAAGTCACTGCCAATCATAAATTTCCCAGGGGAGTTAGAGCAAGCTGGAGCCTCCTCCCATGGGACCTCTATCACTGTAGCAGTTCTGTACCCACCACACACAGATATTTTTAATGGAAATGAGTTGTTGGAAAACTTCACTGCATACCATTTCCTCTCAAATGATACAGTCAGAAAAATCTACACAAAAGGAGGTTGCATTAATCATGTGAGAATGAAACATGAGACCCAGCTTATGGTTCTCCTCTTATCTTCAGGGTTGGATTAATCTTGCATCTGTTGGTCTGACCCTCACAAACCTGTACTGTGTTAGGAAAACTTCAAACTGAAAGTGCATGAGATATGTTTAAGGTCTCTTCCTACTCGCCTAAGTTGAGCAATCCTTTAAAACACAGGGTTCACAATTTGCCCCAATGAGCTGTAGTTAGTTTTTTTTATTTTCAACTTGAATTCAAAATTCTCAGGATTGAGAACTCCTGCTGGGCCTCCATTCCAGTTAAATTAATATTGCTGCCTTCAGTGGAGCCATCTGCAGTATGAGCTCAAATAAAACAAAAGTTTACCACCTCATTCCTGAAATTTAGTGCGTGTGTGGTATTTCACACATTTAATGCGAGCACCCCAAATGTCGCTGTAAAGGTAAACATGCCAGTTTTTAAATATCAGGCACAGCATGCAGCTGCAATCTGTGACAATAAAATCTGGCTTTATAAAGGGAAAAAGACATGCAAAGGTGAAACATAACTGTGATTTTCCACTTCAAACAGATGAAAACTACGACTGTTCCACCTCAAAATGTAAGTTTTGCAATAACTCTCATATTCATAGTGTAAATGATTTGTAAAGACAGAACATTATTTTAAATATATCTATGTGCTATTTCAAACAGATTAAACTCACTAATTTAATGGGAGAATTTCCCAGCACATAGATTCTAGGCTTCTCTTTTAGTAGTTTCCAATTGCTTATTGTTTTCTTTCACTTCTTAACTTGAAGGTTGCACTAAGGGCACTACAAACAAGTATCCTTGTCATCTGACGGGCCAAAACTCATTGACGCTTCTTTGGTATCAAGTAACTACAAAGTAACTGACAGAAGAAGAAAATACTTTTAGAGCTGAAGGAATTTTATATCAGGAAGATGAAAAAAAGGAATAATAGATTTGAATGAATGGTCTTTTGTTTGAATGAGAAAAAGAAAGTAAGTTTATGACACTGCGTACCTAAGATATTAGAAGTTTTTCAACCATAAATTTCCCTTCAACACCACAACAATTGTTACTGATTGAAAACTCTAAGGAGAAAGCAAATGGTTCTTCAAATTATACTTGCAGAAACTCTGTTAGTATTTTGTGTATTTCCAATGTCACCTTGGAGAAAAACAGCAAAGGATAGTATCTAGCAACCCAGTGCTTTATTAGGTAAGTAACAATATGTAAGTGCTTACTAAGAACTTGTAGGTATATAGAAATTAAGTGTAAGAAATCTGCCTTGCATTGCATCTGAACTGCAATTGAGTATATGCTTCAATATTCAGAAATCCTTACAGCAACTATTATCAACATTATAAATCTGTTGTGTACAATAAAAACCCCAAAAGCCTCACTCACTAGAGGGAACAAGAAAATGAGCGTGTACTGTAATATATATAACAGTATATATAAAACCAGTCCATCCCTTGGCAGTACAAATTTACAGTATTAAAGGATGCAGTAGAATAACCATTTTAATTAGTAAATCCTACATTTCATCCATTATACTTCACAGAATAATCAATCGTCACACATCATGTGAGTAAGACCACAAATCTCAGCACCGTAAATCTGTTTGGACTGGACATCTTCCTATACTTTCTTACTAACACAGCAAATTAAATGGAAAATAATAAGAAATTAATCATACATTTCCCCCCTTATGCACGTTTTCCTTTAGCTGATGGCTTTTGTTGTAACACAATAAAAGCTACCAAGACCAAATTTGAAGAGGAAGTTCTGCGTACGTTTTCAGAATACAGGCAAGTGTGACAAATTGCTATGATTTCAGTCTTTCCTTCCAATTGCCAGTTTAAAAAGTACTTTCATCTCAGATACAAAGATTACCAAAACCCCACCATATCATTCTATATGAAACACAATTATAAAGCAGAGACAAATTGATTACTGAAGGTTACCGAGTGAATCGTTGGTTGTGATGCAAATTCTGTGTTGTGCTTCTAGTTCTCTTTTTGAAGGGATTAATTTAAATGTATGGGAATGCCAATGGAGTACTTCCACTGCTTTATAAGTAAGCATCCATGGCAACTGGTAAAGCGCCTTGGTGAATTGTAATCTTACTTCTAGCTGCTTTTTTTGAAAACAAATTGAAACAAACAAACAAAACCCCAGAAAAAAACAGGTACAGGCACAACCCCAAACACTAGAAAAGGTAAATTCTTGGTTGTACTGCGAATCCAGCTCATACTTAATTTCTAAAGTGATTAATCTTCTAAATATAATGATTTCTACTGAAATGTACATGAGACAATTCACAAAGCTGTTTTCTTTCACACACACACTCATGCATTTTTACATCAAAGCCAGACAAGAAGTTTGATTAGATTCAAAACTTAAACCCCAAACCAGCACAGCTAATAATCCAATCGAATCCAAACAACACAAGCCATCCAGTGATTCTTGTGTCAAACTCATAATTCTGGTTGAACCACAGGTCAAATTTCATTAATAGAAAGCCATCCTACTCCTGCCTAAGACATCCAAAGATATAATTAGCCTCACTGAGAAAAATGTGGGTTTGTTTCAGCCCAAATCTGTTCAGATTTAGATTCTAACCTTGAGATCTGTTTTTTTCATTGCCTGATGAACAACAAAATCATACAGAAAATATTCACAGTGAGGAGATAAAGCTATATCTCGCATCATTTAACTACCTGTGCTCCCTCTTGATTACACTAATACAAAAAAACTGCCAATAAAAGGTTTAATACTTCATGGCTTATGGTATACTTCTGTACTGCCTGATACCAATGAGTCACAAGGGATAAAATATTAAACGTATTTTATGCTTTTTTCAAAGAGATGTTATAGACAGAGAAAGCTTTAAGTGCCCTAAGGTTCAATGCAAGTGCGTTTTAAAAAGTACTTTATACATATACCAAAAATTGCTTTCACTTCCATACTTAAACGTTCCTCTTTGTGCTGTTGTATTTTATATAGTAAAATCTTTCATAGAGCACTTACTTTTTTGTCTTCATTGTATTTATGGAAAATTTCCTGGGCTCTTTCTTCACCACCATCCGTAAACAACATAATAATCTTATTGCAGTTAGCTCTAGATACACTGTGCTGTAGGAGATAGAAACAGAAGGGGAGGGGGGTTATTTCAGGCTATAAGGTGTAACAACTGTTATGTTTGATGGCTTTCAGATCATTTTACTACTTTAACATGGTAATGGCAAAACTTCCTAAGTCTTAGGATTTCATTCAATATCTCCTTCTGAATGAAAAATAAAATAAACCTCAAACAAAACCATTTTTCTGTTTAATAAGACTTATATATGACTCATTTCAGACCTGGCCCAACACAGAAGAATGGGAGTCTGGAGGTTCCTCTCACTTCCACCAATACGAGGAAAGCTCTTTAGCTCATACCCGTTGCATCAACCCCACAGTATTCCTTTACAGATGTTCGACACAAGACTTGTACAGTGAGGGTATCTAAACATTTTCACTCTTCTCTTTTCTCATCTTTTTTTCTTTTTCTTACTGTCCTTGTGGAAATTATGGAACAACGACCTTCTAATGAATTACTGAATAAGGGGGTTTTTGGCTGCTGGACTCCTGCTCACAGAATCTATCAACCTCACCGACCATGTAATTGAAAAGTCTGATTATTTAGGAATCCTATAGGTACATCTAAAAACTCTACCTAATAAAATTAGAATTTTTTTTTGCCTTTGCTGTTTTTGTCACATTTCCTTAAAATAAGCTCCATCTTCCACTTATTTCTTTCCTGATTCTGTTTGTTTATATTTAGGAAAGTATCAATATTTAAACAATATTTAGGAAAGTATCGTAGAATCAGATTTACAAAATATGTTGCGGCCAACATACGGCTGCCTAAATTATTAAGATCACTGCGCTGTTGCTTTCCTAATGAGATTGCAACTCTGAGACGAAAAACTAAGCACGTTCCATTGTTTCTGGAGAGCAAGCCTGGAATAGAGAGTTCAGAAGAAGCCCCTCTGATTCCTAAGTCATCAAGCAATCAAAGTAACAAGCAAAGACACTGAGAAAAATGCAGTGTGTTTTGCAAAGGAATAAAAAGATTGTTCCACAGCCAAAACATGATAAAGTTGAATATGAATTTTGGCTCCTTATGAAGGGTGCCAAAGGCTTCTCTTTTGGCATTCGTCTTCTTCCCCTATTCCTTAAAAGTTAAGAATCTAGTCTAAGCAAATTGTTCATTAATTTTACAGCAAACATTCCTTGTCCTCTGTGTTGCATACAAATAGCCCCAGTCAGCCAGATCTGAGTACTTCTGAGTAGTTAGATGTGACAGAGTAAAATCTTTAGAGTTTCAGTAAAATAAATTCTAATTCCCTTTCCACAAGACTGAATTTGGCTATATGAATCTATCACAGACTCAGGAAAATAAATAGGAGAGTCATCCTTACAAAGTGCCCAGTTCCGCCCTGCTTTAGTCTTTGTGGCTAGATAGTGACTAACTTTCACCTGGCTGGTCAGGTGAGATGATCCCACTCCCATTAGCCACTTTTCATCCCACTCTCTGATCTGATTCCTTGTTCTTCTGTAATAAAGAAACCAAAACACCAAAGCCAGACCTCAGACATTAGCCAATATTCCTAAATACTGTATCTCCATGGTTCTACAATGATCCCAGAAAACTGAACTGCAAAAAATGTATTTGCCATCGCTATATCGATATATGAATAATGATTCCTCACAGTGTGATTTGTATTAGTAGTTCAATATTCAGTAAATAACTACTTATTTAATAATTTGAAAAGAACAAGTCCAAAGATTTTCTTACATGTAACAACACACAGAAAGATGCTTGAAATCAATACATTCTCTCCAATCGCATCAGCACACTGTGTTTCATTTGTAATTGAGTAATTTATGACCATTTTTTCCTTGTAAAAATATAACCTACAAAATGCTGCTTTGGCCTGCAGTCTTTTCAATATTAAAAAAGTAATAAAAGTAGAGCTAGGTATTTCATAAACTGTAGGTATGTAGGTACATTTACAGTAATTTAATATACAGGCCAAAATAAACTCGGGGGAAACTAAAGAGATGACAAGGAAGGGGACCAAAGCCTGTTGATTTTATAAAACTTTCCTACTGATTTTGAAATTGAAATAATGGGCAATGTAAACTTCAGCTAGTATTTTTCTTAAAGATCTAAATCAGGATTTTTCTAGTGGCTTACTTAGCATATGCTTATACAGTATCAGAAAAAGGCAGTTTTCTCATCTGCTAGTACTTACAGAAGGGCATTTACATACACTACACTAAAGTCAAGCTTAGACAATAAAGTCATGTCATGGAAAATAATTCCAGAAGTTTAGTCTCCAAACAATACTGGAAATCTGAATATGAATAAGCTCAAATCATGTATTTTCCCACCATTAAATCTTTGCATCCCCATGAATGAACTTAATGTATCAGTCTGTTACAAGGGATCAAAAGGAATGCAGAATTGCCTTTACAACACATCTTGCCTGCATGCTCCCTGCCAATTGTACAAAGATGGACAGATACTGGTTTATACTGGTGACAGATACTGGTGATTTTGCAAAGTTGATGGAATAATCTCATTATTTTTCTGAATAGTTTGCCTCAGTCCAATAGATGGCTTTGCTTCCCATCACAGACCACAGCCGAAGAGCAATGTGTTGCTCATAAAGCAGCTTCCCCAGGAAAAAACTGGCTTTTTAGCTGAAACCACAGAAAAATACAAGTTGGAACTAAGTCTGTGTATTCCTTTTTAGCTCTCCCTTGCACTTGATAAAGGTCTTTTTTTTATTCCCCAAACAAACAAGACGTGATACATTTTGTACTGTGCCTAAAACTGCTTTTGGTTTAGACAAGTTTCACATCCCTAAAATTGAGTTATTTAGTGGCTTGTCAGGATTATACTTCATGGCATAAGACTTTAGGAACGTGTTTTTCTCATGATGAGCCTCATGCCACTGAGGAAGGAAAAGTAAAGAAAATCAAAAATCAACTACACAAGCAGAAATGATTTTGAGATAATTTTTTGACAAATCATAGTTATTATGGTATGGAGGAAAAAAATCTTGAATTGCTGAAGCTGAAGTATTATTACTTTCAAAGAAACAGCAAGTCAATATAACAATAATGGGAAAACAGTGCATAAAAATGATGGAATCTAGAATATTGATAACTGCTTGAATTAGTATGTTGAAAAAATCTGAAGTGTTTATTTCCATCTAGTAATGCAACAGACAGTAATTTTCCCATGGCATAAGTGAAATATTACTTTGTTATTTGGGAAAATTGTTTGAAATAACTGTCATCCAGAAACAATATCCACAAAATTATCATCAAAATTTAAGCTGTAAAAAAATACTCCATTTCCATGGACCTTAAAGCAATTGGACCGTTTGTATTCAAAAATATACAACTGGAAACTATCCCAAAGCATACTTTTTTATTATTCGTTTAAGCCTGTATTATATCATCGTGTTGTATTGTCTTGACACCAGAATCTAGCACTAACTCCATCATCAGCCTTTACTCTTCCTGCCAAATGGATTTGTCAATATCTGGAGAAGATGATAATATTACTATAACTAACTTAGTGCAATCTCTTAATTCCCCTTGATATACATACCCACAATGTCCAGCCACAATGTACAGGCTCAAAGAGATAATGCAAGGCTAATTGCAGCTCTGCTTCCAGTCAAGAAAGACAGTCCCAGTATAAGACTGATCTCCAATTATTTTTATCAGCAATATTTTTAGTCCTAGAAACAAGTCTACTTTGAGGCTTCCCCTGTGTACACGTCTTTTTAATACTGCCTGTACACAAAGTACATGTATAGTGCTGCACCAAATGTAACACACAATGTTAATCAACTATAAATGTTATAAGTAACATACTTGGCAAAATTTACTGTGTCTTCCTGCCTCCCCCTGAAGAAGATGGCAAGAGATGTAAAAAAAGGGGGAAATGCCCTTAAACCTAGTCAGAAAAAGTCCATCAGCCTTTAACATTCTGTTTGCAGTTTTATATAACCATCAGCAGAGGGCAGTCAATGATTTCCCATCAAACGCCTCTACTATAATATACATAGTAATCTACTGAGAAAATACCCTTGAAACCACTGTAATTTATTTTCCTTCATCAAAATCTTACAAGATTAGAATTTTGTCAACCAGCTCTAGCCCTAAGATGCATATACACATAAAGGCCTAAGGTTCAACAGCAGGGAAGTGCTCTGAAGTCCAGAATCTGGCAGATCAGGGAAAAGAATGAAACATTGGTACACTGAGAGCCATCACTGATACTTAAAAAAATGTAAAATAAAAATTACATAATTTATATACTTTTAAACTAGATCCTTAAGTGCTGTAAATTTGTATAGCTTTGTTGACACTAAAGCCAAGATCCAATATGCAGCCCTTATGAAGGTGAAGAGTAGGAAAAGATTTTTAAAGCAACTACCTAAAGTATTAAAAAATACCAATAAAACCCCAACATTTGTGGTAAATTGGAAACATTTCTGCTGCTGAGAAAGCTAGTGCTCAGGTGCAAATTAGAAAGTGCAATGTAATTAAAAAATGGAAATAATGCATTTAATTTTAAAGGAAATTATTTTTTTAGACATGAGAAAGAGAAATTTATTGGAATACTCTCAGGGGCCTAATATTCCTCTATTAAATAAGTTATTTGCTCCCCTCTGTCCTGCTCAAGCCATGGTCAACTATTTATGACTTGTAGTAAGTATAAATCTGTAGGTTAACTAAGCATTGCTGAGAGATACTATGGTAAAATTGAAATAATAACACTGTAACATGAAGCCTTCCCTTTTAATATTACCTGCAAATCAACCACTACCACAGCTATGTGCCAGCTGAGAATCATATGGTAAACAAAAAACTAGCTAAATGAAATAAAAACAGTGATGCACATTGAAAACCAAATTTATTCCCAAATCTTAGCAACCTGCTGAGGGATCTGCAAAGAAAAAAACATATTCTTGAAATAAATTTACTTTCAAAATAAAAGTTTGCACTTCTACCACTTAGTTAAACAATGGAGAAGAGTCAGTGGCCATCTGAACATTCAGGTTCTCCTACACTTTACAGCAGAAAGAGACAACGTTCATACTTACATTTAGCAGCTGTTCAAATGCATAGCTAAAGCCTTTTTTATAATCAGTGATTCCTTTAGCAGAGATTTTATAGACAGCTTCTTTCAGCTTCTTCTTGTTCCTCACATTAGCTTGGACAAGATGATTAAAACAACTGACATTCTGAGCATTATTGTTAAACTGCAAAATAAAGAAAATAGTATTAAAAATCGTTAAATCTGTTTTCTAGGTACTGGAGTAGTAAAGGATAATCTTTTCTTGACCCATCAGATAAAGATGTCATATAGATTTTCATTTTCACCATTCTATGATTCTATGATATATCTTACAGGTATAGACAAAGGAAGCAGAGTACAGCTGTAAATAGGGGGATATTATTAATGATAACACAACTTGTGTATTGAGAACACATATATTTGTGCTTATTTATCCACATGTGTAAAGACTACTGCCTGAAACATTCATTTGTATGAGATTCTGATACTATTTAAAAACATAAATTTTTTTAATGTGCAAAATGTCTGCACAAATATAAATCAATTTATGATCACTTTAAAATTTATCTATGTCTAAATATACATTCATACATGTATGAGTACAAAAAAAAAAAATAAATATATATATCCTGGTAGAGAGAAAGAGCGGGTGATGCAGAAATCCATCTCACTTTTTAGCTACCTCTGTATCTACCTAAAGTCAGAGATCAGACTTAATGCTGCAGCATGTGTAATTCTAACTGTAGTTTTTAATGAAAGTGTGTATTACTGCACATAATCTGAGTTTAACACTATTTGAATAAAAATCTCCTTTTAACTCCAACCCCGTGACTGTTATTTAAGATACTCTTGACTAATATTACTAAAACTATTGTCTTGGCAAATTTTTAAACTGTTTTATCAATCCAGATTTTTAGTGTAAGCTTTTTTCCTCACTGGCAAATAATATGGGCAAAAAACCTGCAAAATTCCACCTCAGTAAAGGCACTAAAATACAAACATCCTAATTTGCATTTTATCTGAAAACAGATTATTATGGGTCTTCAGTGAAAGCAAATGTAAATGTAATTTTAGGTTGTCAACCTGGTGCAAAGCCTTGAAATAACTTAGAAATCAGGCTTGTTGACTTAAGTCTCAATACTGCTAATTAGTTCAGTAGCACTGTGCAGAAGATAAGGTAAATAAGGTCACAAACTACTTACATGTCTAAAATAAATCACTAAGTATCAGGCACAAAGTACAGAGAACTGCTATCAGCAGCAAATATCAACTTGCATTGTAATTATAGGACAATTACAATGAACGGAACCTAAAAGAATGAAGGGATTGATAATATCAAACCATTTTTATTAATGCATAATAATTCAATTCCAGTTAATAGGATGCTTAGGAAGAACAGAGACTTTTCCAGGTTCTGGAATCAGACGCATACAGACGTATGCTTCTTGGGACCAACCAAAGAAATTTTTATCAAACATCCACTTTAATCAATGAGACTTCTGCTATCGAAGGAGCAAGTGCATAACTGCAAATATTGTACAGCTTAAGACAGAGATGACTGACGGAAAACTCCACCATCCTCAGCAGAAGGCTTAGCCTCATCTATACTGTGACTGTGGGGGTTTTGGCTGTAAGTGAGCAAATCCAGGCAGATTATGAGAGCATTTGCTCTGCTGGATTCTTACTTAAGAGTTCCCCATGTAATTTCTTCCTCCTGCAAAAAGGATGTGTCAAAGTGCCCCATGAATTAGAGACTTTAAAGCATGTATTTGCCCGTCTCACCTTCTGGTATCATTACTGTGCCACCACCCACTCCTGCATATATACATATAGAGAACCTAAACAAGAAACCCCACTATTTCAATTTTAAACATTAAGTAGTTCACAACTAAACCCTGTCATCTTCATATTGTATTGATTTTTCTAGGGAGCTTATTTTTGCCCATTCCACGAGTTAATATTGTCTTTTGGTGAGATATGGGTATTTTTATGCTGTAGTTGTTTTTCGTATTAGATAAAAAATTGTATTAATTCTTGTTAGGCAGAATATACTATAAGAACACCCAAATAAGAATCTTCATATATCTTTCCAATTAATAAAGACAGTTATTATTCTGTCCTAGTTTTATAGCTCTGGTCCCAGGTGATTAAGAGTTGTGGGAGCAAGTTATTCTCAAATGATTTTATGTAAATTTTTCTGTAAAAAATTTTTCTTTATGTAAATTTTCCCTCTTTCTATCAATATGCAGTTCCCCATGTGTCACAAGGGGTCAACTTTTTCCAAAATCATACAAAAGAATGAACAAATGCTTTAACTTCGAAAAATTAAACGTTATATTTGACAAGTATTCTACAGAAGAGTCAGGCATATTGAATAATGTGACTAAAGTTGCTTATTTTTAATATTCTATTTATCAGGGCTTTAATTTTCCTAGCACTACAACTATCACTATAGAATCATGTAAGTTATTTATTTATAGTAACAAAAGTATGAAAACAGGATGAGATAATGAATATGAAAAATATTTTCCAGTTCTCCCAGTATTACAATGCAAACTTCACCTTTAAAATAAATGGACACATGGAACTGGATTACACATAAACAACTTTTCAACTTGACTATTCCTTTAATTTACTCCATATTTCCCAGAAAGCAGCATTTTTGCAGGACCAACCCTTTGCTTTGATTAAAATGTAAAACCTCCAGCTGAATCCTAATATTAGATGCGCCATCCCTGGAAACATTTCAGGCCAGGCTGGATGTGGTTCTGGGTAACCCAATTTAGATGAAGATATCCCTGCTTATTACAGGGGGGTTGGACTATATGACCTTTTATGGTCCCTTCCAACCCAAACTATTCCATGATGCTATTATTTCCATTGCATGATTTTAAATCCATTATCTTTTAGAAAAGTTCTTTCCCCAGACTCAAATTACAGTCATTCATTTTTTCCATTTCCCCTCAATATCATGTGATGATTTTTATTTGCTGTACTTAAGCAGCATCTTTAAGTTTGTTTCAGTATTTAAGCAAAACCATAAAATCATCACACAATTGTAATCAATTCACTTTGATGCCAAACACTGACACACTCAACGGTGCTTCTTAGAGAAGTTTTGTACAGAAGTAACCAACGGATCCCAGATGATTACTAGGTACATTAATCCTGTGGGAATGCAACCAGTATTGTGCTGTGGAATTATTTCAGCTTGTCTTGGCCTAATTTTATGGCCTTCTGCAAACTACTGATGTAAAGTAATTTTAAAAAGATTGGGTCTAAAAATTAGTTTTAATTGTGAGATGCGATGAAAGTAAAGATCTTATACCTGGAAAGAAGAAGAAAAACACTATCTGGTAAGTAGCTCTGCTCTACAGAAGCCAATTTCACCAGAAAAGTATGGAGTGAAAACACTTCTGCTTCACCAATGACATGATACGCAAATTATTTAATGATCTAATATAAAAGTAACTGTAAGTTCAATCTTATGGTAAGTTAAGTTCAATCTTATGGCCAGCGTATGCTTGTCTTGGGCTATAGCAAACCATGGTTTAGGTGTTCAAGTGGAAATTT
Organism: Coracopsis vasa; assembly: GCA_026283785.1. Taxonomy (NCBI): domain Eukaryota; kingdom Metazoa; phylum Chordata; class Aves; order Psittaciformes; family Psittacidae; genus Coracopsis; species Coracopsis vasa. The sequence continues at coordinate 19,521 of JANHGB010022649.1, forward strand.
AGTGACAAGTGAAAATTTCTCCCTGAAATGCCACTAACATTAAACTGCAACTCTGAATTACTTGCTAGTAGTCCTGCAAATGTATCACGATAATTATGTCTATGAAGGTCAGGTATCTAGCATATGGATCAGCAATTATGGATACAAAAATGACGTTTTAAAATTTGACAGGAATACTGGCTCAAACTGTTTAAGCAGTTAACAGCTCTACTGTATTACACTTACACATGATGTAAACTGAACAAAGGTAAAGATCAAAACATCTGCATCTGTAGATTGACAAATACTGATGGAAAACGAAGGAGAGAAATAACACATTTGTAGAATGGAGAATTACATCAACCAAAGTCTGCAAATGCTGTGATTTAATTAAGAAAATATATGAGCCAGCTGTTTTCAAATACATCAGTCAGCGTTAATGTTAACGCCAGTCAACAAAGCAGATGAGAAGAGATTTCGATTAGATAAAGGAATCAGTAGATGGAACAATAATTCTTCAAAATGAACATTTCCCTGTTTTTTTGGAGGTGAAGGCAAGTCTGAAGGTTGAAATGTGACTGATAAAAATGTTCAAGAGAGGTGGATAAGATTCAGGGTTACATTTAATGAATTTGAACTCCAGTAAAATACTGAAGTAACTGAAGAATATCAAGTGTAAAAGCCTTCAGATCTTTGTTAAAACTGGCTTTTCATAGTTTTTTAATATATAAGCATTTTGTTCTTTAGCCAGGTAACTATGTGACAAATACAAGGACCCTTCACAACTTTGAATTAGCCAGATTGAGCCAGCTTTCAGTTACTCATCTGAAATATAATAGTGATAGTGGCATTATAATATTTCACACATTAAGATACCAAAAGCCAAAATACCTGCAATAAGTCTTTAACGATTACTGGTCACATTACCTGTCTCCTAAGAACAATAATAATGCTCATTTAAGTTCGGATGATTACTTGGAAAATCAGTTAACAATATACTGAATCATTTAATAGTCAACTGAAGAAAGAACATACAAGATTCCAAAAGCCAGTTGCCACTTCAGGAAGTTCATGTTCTTACAAAATCAAATCCTATCAAAGGTGTAACATTAAAAGTAATTACAATCCATACTTTATTGAATAAAATACTCCCAATGCATCTCTACGAAATATGTCAGCTGGGTATTTATCAGACTGGCATTTCCCCCTAATTATTGCAGTAAAGATAAATATATGTCACAAAAAATGCTATTGTGGTAGAAAGAACATAAATGGAATTTGCATATCATGCCATGGGCTCTGTGAATCACTTACTTGCAAAACAACAGATGACATTTGGAGGCAAACCATTCAATTGTTGAAATCTAAAGCCACCCTATACAGTATGTCACCACCAGTGACAGTTTCTACCTCTTCAACTATGATAAAAGCTTACTATCTATCCAAGCTATAATAAGAGGGGCTTGCAATAAACCACTTGGAAATCATAGAGAACAGGATAATCTTAGCTTTTTCTTTTCAAGTATCATACAGTATTAATATAGTTAAATTTTACTTGTAATTATAAAGAAAGGTATGGGATCTAGACTTATTTTTCACTAGATTATTCCTCACTACCTGATTTATCTTTTTGCAGTCTCTATCTTTGGGATCTCCCAGAACAATCTCCAGGTCTGAGCAAATTAAGACCTTCTATTCACAGGTTTGGGTAGGAATACCCAAGCTTATTACTGGGGCAGAGAAAGTGTTAAAGAAATTCATCTAGTCGACCTCAAACCATCAGTTTAACCACATATGGCACAACTCAATGCAAGTCAACATGACACTCTGGACAAAGGAGTTTGAGTTTAATGCTGCTTGTACCTTGTCATTCTGGAGAAGTTCAGAAAGAGAAATAGTAATTTGACAGTCTTACAAGGACTTTGACTTTACCCTCTGCTTCAGAGAAGGCTCAGCTTGCGAAAACAGTGGAAAATTATACAAAACTGCAGTGAAGTATCTAAATGATAACGACTTTCCCCCTCCCTTAGGTAGTTCCACTGAGCTGTGGGCTCCTCCAGACACACATGGAACTCTGCAATCCATAGCGCAAAAGTTAGAACTGTTGAACAGGTGAAGGGTTGTCATTCTGAAACCTTCTGATTCCAGAATAGTTACTTTTGCATTACTAAAAGCTTCCTCTTTTCCAGAGCCTCAACCTGGAAATCCTTCATTAACACTATTAAAACTCCTACTGTAACACCAGGATATTAGCGCATTCAAGGGGAGTGAAACAAATGTTGATTTATTTCCTATATCTGTTCCAACTCTAAGCACTCTGTGGATATAATGGTAAATAAAAAAAAATAATAACAACAGGCCCTACAGACAGGTGTCTTCATTAAGAGGACATTATAAAACAAAACAAGAAGGTGGGAACCTCATGGAAAAGGCTACAAAATGTAGAAAGGGTCAGTATTAGAAATGGGATGTAAAGGGACTGTATTTGGGTCAATATATTACCTGCTGAACAGATACAAACTGGCTTGTCTATGGGGAATTTTTTTTTATAGATCTGCCTTTTGCAGATACCAGCTGAGCTGTCCCCAGCTGACATGCTTTAGCAAGTAACACATAGCATATAACTCCCAGGGACATCCACACTTTAGCACCACAGACATTTTGAAACATCACTGATTTCCTCAGACTCCTTGAGAAATAGCTAAGAACTGTTCTTATGTTATTGGTGAGAAAAATGAAGCAACAGGGAAGAAAACAAGTAAATCTAATGAAAAGGCATGACCAGAAGCTTTATTCTCAATTCCCTACTACTAGAGCACCAGAATATGTTTTTTTCCCTTTCTGCAACCAACTCCAAGTCCTCAAATTTGCACCTTAACTTGACATTAATTATTTTGCAACATGCCATTAACACCACAAGGTCAAATATGGCACAAATTCTTACAGCATGAATTCTCATAAAACAGTTTACCACTTAAACTTCTTCAAAATATACAGAAAGCTAATGTAATTCATTTTGAAGACTACAGCACTGCGGGGGAAAAACCTCTGGTTTCACAGGCAATGCATAGATCGATGAATATTTCAAATTCTCTTCTGTATATCCATCTATGCTTCTCTATATATCTAAATATATTTCCATCTCCTGAGAGGTATAAGGGATATAAATCTGAAATCCAAGTCAGTCATTCTTTTGGCAAGTGTAGGAACTTATTTAAATACAAATACAACCTTTCAATTGATTCTGCTTCTTTCATAAAAGGAAACCCAAAGCATCCCCTTCATTTCACTGTCTTAGAATTCACATATATATAATGCTGGTAAAACAAGCAGGGACTGAAACCAGCAGCATAAAATAAACATAAATAAAGAGTAACACCTAGTGGGAGGTGTCACTGCCCATTGCAGGGGGGTTGGAACTGGATGATCTTACAGTCTTTTCCAACCCAAACCATTCTATGATTCTATGCATCTATGATTAATTTATTTTGATCAGAAAGTGCTTGTTACTGTTTCCGATAATCAACTTTTTTTCCTGCTGTATCTGACATCTTCATACATATGCGTGTATATATATGTGTATAAAATATGTTCATGTAGAGATATGTGCTTAATAGTTTGTATGGCGTGCTCAAGAAAGCTGCCTTCAGTCAACATTTAGCAAAGTCTAACTCGACAAAGCACTAATCTACTGAGGAAAACCAAAATTCTCAAAAATAATAGCAATAAGTTTATGCAAATCCTCTGGAAAAGAGATGGAGGAAAGCAGCGCTGGCTCCACAATTTACTTTGAAAAGCACAAAATCTGCTGTAAATCATCTCACTACTGGAGAATGCAAGAACATAGACAAATCAAAACCAATAAATCAATGAACCTTTTAAAAACAGTTCCACATTTTAGTCACTAGGTGGCACGAAAACAACAAAGTTGAACTGGTCCCATAAATTTCTCTTGAAATGGGAAATTTTATACTTCTGGTGAAGGTTGTTGGCACTTTCTGTGACTGGTGTACATTTTTCATTTCAACTACACCAATAAAATACTCTTGTGCGCCAACTGAGTGAAGAAGCAGGAATACTGAAATCCAGATTTCCTCCTTACAGAAAAATTTGCACATGTTAAACACAAAAGGTCCTGGCTCCATGAGGATGAAGATTTATTTTCTCCATACAAAGGATTCATATTACCAAAACAAGCATCTCAATTTCCACAGCTTTCCAAACTGTGTTTGCAATACTTATCATGAAAAAGCTGTAAACCAGTTTCCAACCTAAACATCTTTCTGCATCTCCAATATCTGTAAAAGTGATAATATTCTGATTGAATATTGTTTACTATCAAATCTGTTTAAAAATTCAGATTTTCCCAACCATCATTACCTGCTGCTCCCTCTTCTTCACACATCCCATTTATTTTACTAACATCTACTGATTGCACATAGAATGTTTAATCAGAATCTCCTGAAATTACACTTCTAAGCTAAAACCCCAAAACTCTTAAAAACACCACTAAAAAACTACCCTTTCAAAACTTCCCGACACTAAATGAGACTCTGCCTTGAACTGCAGGCAAAATGTGTATCTTTAAACATTCATAAATGTTTACCCTTTACAGAAAAATTATATAAACTCGAACAAAACAATAATTCATATACTTAAATTTGCTATAAAGACAAAACTTGTACATTTAAAATACCAAGATCATTATGGTTGAATAAATCAGAAGCATCACTCTGGTAATACTGAAAACTGAGAATAAAATAGTCAGCTTGCTGAAGACCCAATCAGATGCTACCGATGCTGACTTTCAATCTGCTGAGGTTTGTTGCTATGCTACTTCTACCTCATGGCTAAATCAGCTTAGTGACCCAGTTGTATCTACACGTATTAAATGAGCAATAGTGAAATAGATCTGATTTCACCAGGCTTTTGTCTTGTAGCTAAATCCAGCTTTGCTGTTTTATTTTCCTTTTTTTCCTGCTGCTTTAGGCTTGCTAATAGGATTTTAGGGTTAATCCCAAGAATAACTGAATCTTGAATAAGGCCAGTTAGAACCTGCATTTCAGCAGTGAGAAGATATTATAAATATTTATCAGACCCCATTTAGAGAATAGAAAAAAAAGCAATTTGCAAAGTTTTATTCCCATGCAGATCTCAGTACCCAGAAAATTTGAGGCAGCTCAAGCAATAAAGGTTTCTTATTTGACAAGCCAAAAAAAATAATACATGGTATTAAAGTTCAACATTCATATCTTGCAATAGAATAACTGTTTTCTCCTATCCTATGACTTACAGATAGTCTTCAGGTATACAGTACAACCCTATGTATAGACTGTAGAGAAAATATAAAAACCTTGTTCTAGTACTCAGAAGGAGCACACCTGCATTTCTTAAGTTGTATTGCAAGTATAGGATGAAATAACATTAGGTTTATATGCGAATTTACACTACTGGCATTTCCTCAGATTTAAAATGTACCACTTTTCATTTTGAAATGTAAATGTATTAGAGTGTATTATAGATCAGAGGTATATCAGATTATAGATCACCAGTGTTCAACAACAGTAAAGCTGTTGGATCACAAAATATCTGCTGAAAAAAATACTCTATCATGATACAAGATAAATGTTTGGGAAAAGACCAAATACTAGGCCAAAATCTGCTCTCAGTTAACTTTGTTAACCTTTCTAACCAACATGATTATATGCACATAAATCAACACAATGCTACCACTGAGCACAAAAGGATTAATGTTCAGACCATTAAGTAAGATGCTGCGCTGTAAATCTCAGAGCTACCACAAAGAACATCAGCCCAGGCTGAAAGATGAATTAGCTCAGCAAGATGAACTCATTTATGATCATTTCATGATGTTGTGGCTAAGTTAGCATGCATTATTTACTTCAAATCATGTGTTTCTAGAAAGTTCAGTGCTGTAAACTTTAGCATCTCCCAGAGAAAGCTGGCTAATGTGAATGACTGCACTCCTGAATCGCTGCAGTATTGCAGTTCACTATACAGCACTGCTACCTACCCAGACACACTCTAGGAGAGAGCTGTAACAAAAGGAAACTTTCCAGAAAATTGTTTGGTAGGCTTCTTTTATTATCACTTGACTTCATTCAGTGAAATTCAAGTTGTTTAGAACACGAAATACCCTTGGCCAATCACAGAATATCTCAAGTTGGAAGGGACCCATAAGGATCATCAAATCCAACTCCCTGCTCCTTGCAGAACTACCTGAAACTAAACCATATGACTATGAACATCATCCAGACACTCCCTGAACTCTGACAGGCTTGGTGCTATGACCACTTCTGACCATTCTCTCAGTGAAGAACCTTTTCCTAGTATCCAAACTGAACTTCCCTGACACAGCATCATTCCATTTCCTCATGTCCTCTTGTTGGTGACCAGATAAAGGTCTGAGTATTAAACTGCTATCTGCAAATTCACTGGATATGTGAGATTGCTACTCAGGGCATCAAAACCAAGATGAAAGCAAGTCAGTGCCCCAAATTACAGGATAGAAACCCATTTCAGGATCAGGCCACACAACGGGGGCATGCCAGAGGCTACAATGTCACCTCCATATTCTAACGGCCTGACTTCAATGTGCATGTCACCCTTGCAGGGCAGAGCAATGTGCCTGGCTGCGCAAGGTGGCTGGGGTTGATGAGCAATAAGGAGGCTGCGGCCACACACTGCTGATGTGTGAGATGCTGCTGCTAAGGCAGGGAAGTGTGTTACAGGAGGGAAAAGTGTGAGTCTTGAAAGTGTGAGACTTGAGATATCAATGAGTATTTAATTCATGTTTTGCCTGAGTTAAGAAATCCTTTAGATTCACTCCAAACTAACATCTTGCCACATATGTCTTACAATTTTCACCTACCAAATATACGGTTTTTATAGAAAATATGGTAAAAAAAGGGGTATGATAGAAAAAATACACACACACCCCCCACGCCCCCCCCATCCCAAACCTTATGGACAGCCTGAATTTCCTTGTTCTTTCATTAACATGGTAAGTCATCTTTTCCCAGAAGAATCATTAAAGCCAGCCCAGCCCAGCCTCTTCAGAACTGGTAAAGAAAGAGTTCGTTGGTCAAGAGACCATTCAATCACCACAAATTTTTAATTATAGTGTCACAGTGTCCCCTAATAATTGTCTTCCAGTTGGAAAGCTGACTCAGAAATGCACTTCTGGTTCAGCATCTGATGTAAGATAAAAACCCTCAGGGACTGATGATACATCTGACAAAGAAAGTGTCTCTTTAGCAAGAATTGTGCTTTACTGGAAATTAAGAAACTGGAAATAGCCAACAGATTTAATAACCAGTGGAACCATGAGGGAAGTGCAATCACCTCCTTTTATATACTACTAAACTACTCATTTTAAATACTATTAATACTACTAGAGAGCTAGGACCTATTCTGGAAATCACAGAAGCCTGTGCCATGTGTTGTTAGAAGTCTGACTTCCTGACATTTGACAACTATAAGAGGAGACAATAAAAACCTGTACTGATGCCCGAAGCAATCCCTCAAAGTGGGAACAGAGGTGACTTTTCTAGTCATCAGGAATTGTCAGCTATACTGTTCAGTAATGAATGTACAGTTTCCAGCAATATCCCTAATGTAATAATAATATCCTAACATGCTAATGTAGAATTTCTGCTTCTAATTTCCATTCCCTTTGGCTTTTCATCCACTCAAGTACTGTATTACTTAGAATTAACATTTTGTGACAGATCTAAAATGAAACAGATCTCATTTTAAGATTTGCCTTATTCCCTTTCCAACTCTTTCCATTACTTTTTTTCTCTCATACATACATATTGAACATCTTCCTTCCACAGCAAAGTTACAGTAAATAACATAACAGTAAAAAATAAGCTGATATATTGAAGCAAACTGCAACACACAAAAAGAAAAAGAAAACAGGTATGAAAATCTCGAAAGTGCCTGTGTTTTATATTCCCACTGACTGCCTTTTGCATGCTGAGCTGTGCAGAGGAAGTTTGATTCAGCTGATACTAGATGATCTTTAAGGTCCCTTCCAATCCAAACCATTCTATGATTCTGTGATTTCAGTGATGTTTTAATCAGGACCCCAGTTCAAGACAGTGGGCCAGGCTCCCCCTATAGCCTACAGACAAACACCTCTTGACCATAATTAGTTCTCAATGTAGTCAGGATATCTTCTGGAGGTGTTTTTAATTTCATGTAACTAGGGCCTAGGCAATAATTTATTATAAAATAAATCCACATTTGGACTCAGGGAGGTTGTATGGGATACATTATGGTGTGCAAGGCTAAAAACATGTCAGGATTGCATAGGCCTTACTTAGTATAGAATATTTAAGGAAAGAGCCAGGATGAGGAAAGGGATGGGTATAACTGATTTAGAGATGAACAAGTGGGGGAAAATTGGCAGCTGCTGGGCAAATAGAGGGAGCCACATATTTTACATATATATATATTTTTATGTGTGTGTATATATATATATATCTATATACATGTATCTTCCATCCAGCTCAGCCAGAGGGGGCAGCAGGATGAGACTGCTGGCCCTGGCTCTGCATTTGTCTGTGTTACCTGTGTGGCTGGCCTGGTGTATATGTGAATATATGTTATGTGGTATATACATGTGCTCTGTGTGCATGTGCCCACTGGGAATACATTTTCAGCCTCACTACTGGTTGGATCTGTGTCACGGAGCTGCAGCAGCTTTACCTCTTTTGCGATGCTGAATCTGTCACGATATGCTTTCTGCTAGCAAGTAAAATTATATGTGTATAAACAAACAAATTCCTATCTTCATATGGCTTGGTTATACTTTTGTAACTCTAAAAGAAAACTAGCTTCATCTTTTACAGGTTTCTTAAGTTTGTAGCTATGTAAGGCTCAGTTTAAGTAAGAAATCAGAAAAAGAACAAATATTGAAGCGCATGCTTGCTTTCTTTGTAAATTCCGTAATGATATATCAGGTATGGCTGGATGGCCATTAAATACAAACATGAGTAGCTTCTGCGTGGGATCTGGCTGTCTGTATTTTTATGAAAGTTTACTAGCTTAAGCAACTTGGCTTCTGCATGTAGCCCTGGTGCTAACTAGGTGTTAATTCTCAGAGACAGGAGACCTGACCTTGCACTAACAACACCATGGGTTTGTATTATATTGGTTTTACATACTGGCGTGCTATTTTAACCCAGTTTTTAAAGAAAATTGTAAGCAGTTACCGTAGGGAGTATTACCACCCAGAAAGCAAAGAAACAATTTTCACCTCTTTGTCATGGGCTATTCTGTGGATGTCTGTTTTATATAAGTACGCACTGTTCTGTCTTATTGCACAGACAACACTGGAGGGATGGTTAAAATGAAGATAACAAGGAATTTCTAAGTATATTAGGCATAAGGGAAAGCCTAACTACTGAGCATATCTGCTGCTAGATAGACATGGCTAAACTGTTAAGTGTACACAGGTAAGAAAAGGTACTTAGTAAATATTCCCTGTTTACAAAGATGAAGGCTAAAGTATTTGTATCATATAAAGGTGAAGTACTTTCCAGTTTGTTAGTAGCTAAGGTTGATGATGAACAGCTACTTGGGGTAAACATTTAAGTCAGCAGGACAAAACAAAAACAACCAACCAAGGAACCAACACCTTGATTTAAGGCTAAAAGGGTCAACGACATATTCTAATCTGATCTCTTGCAGACTTTCTTACTACCTGATCCTTAAAACTCTGTTGGTTACTTATGTAACAGACCTTAACAATTACGTTTAGCGGTAGATGTTTGCTTAAAGTGCATCTTCCAGAAAGCATTAAATATTTATATGAAGACAACAAGAATCTTTCCTTGCAATTCATTGAAGCATATTAACTATTTATGTGCCATTCAAATTTATTGAGCTTCAACTAGTGATTCTTGCAGTGCATTTATCTCAATGTTTTGAAAGTCTATGGATGCAAGAGTTTTCCCCAGTGACAGCACAACTCAGCTGTGATTAAATCAGTTATCAGCCTACTTATTTATGAACTCCAGAACAGCCAAAAAAAGGTAAAATCCTGTGAGTTTGAGAGTATGTCTGAAATTCAGCTTCCCAGATGACTCACTCAGGAGTGTGAGAAGGTGTTCTCAAGAACCAAGCAATCAACCATAAATCACTTTCAGTCCTCAGAGAAGACACTGAGTCAAGAAGTTTGACTCCTAGTGGTCCTTCACTTTTCCTTTTTCTTGATACAAACTTTGTCATTTGCTTTCCAGAGGATCAGGGTCACATTGAAGTCAATTAACTTTTTTTCAAAAAAGCCAACTAATATAACATCCTCCCTACCCTAATCTTCCTGTAAACTGTAGCCCCACCTGAAATACTTTAATGTAGCATCACTGACTCCTTTCTTGACTTTCTCTTTAGAAGGGAAGTGAAATTAAACTTTAATTCTGCAGGCATACAAACATTTCACAATGTTGTTCATGCTACTGCATTTCTTGCTTCCTTTCCTATTCTCATTAATTTATTTAAAAGGAAAATCATTTCTTACTTTTTAACAATTGCTGGGTTTCCACATTTCCCACTTTTTCAGAATACTGATCTTCATTACATTTGCTAAACACTTCCTCCAGATATATTTCCCATACACATATTTCCGTAGATACATAGTCTTACCTCACCTGCAACTATTAGAAATGCAGAAATGGAATACTAGATTTTGTTATTAACTTCTCTGAGCTTTGTTTAATCCAGCACCTACTTCTAAACACATCTGTATGAAACTATATGTAACGATATATACAACAATTCACTTAGTCCCTGAATAGCGAAGGTGCAAGATAATGACCTTCCATTAGGAAATGCTAATGATTTTCTATTAAGGATCATTCTTATGAAGATGTGTTTCTCTACAGCTATCATTGTTCCCTCTTTTCTTGAAAATGAGCTATTCAAGTCAAGAAAAACTGCAAGGTCATGATATAATTAGATGGATTGTTGTTAAGAAAACCACAAAGCTCAACACTCAGCTCTAAACTTCCCTTTATATCACTTTTTATTGACAATGACAACCCTTCCCCTCCAAAATAAGGAATAAAATACATTTGTTCACTGCCTCATATAGCTATGATGCTGAAGAGACTGTATACTTAATTTGAGCTACTGTGATTTGTTACCTGAAATGCTCCAGGATTAAATCAGTAAGAGAGATGCTTAAGCAGACCTACAGTGGGAACTTGATTCTCTATCTTTTTTTAATTTGCCAGATAATGAAATTGATGGCAGGCATCTTTATATTTTATCCTTAATATAATGCATTTTGAAGAATGAGATAGTAGGGACCAAAGTATATTAGCAACCTTACTGGCAAGCCCCTTCATAGAGGAGTCCTATTCATCTACTTCTCTAGATATACCAACATAACTACATCATGTATGCATTATGCCAGCATCTCACACTAATACCATGATCATGTTTGATTTCTTCTGCATATAGTGATGTTATTTGGAAAAACTAACCACGACTGAAATTTTCTGGGTCAAAATTTCAATGCACAACAAAAAACCCTAGGTTTTAGTCTATTTGAGTATGCAATTTTATTAAAGGTTCAATAAAAATATATTAAAGCAATAAAGAACCAAACTTTAAGCTATTTTTAAAGAAAATTCTGAAAGTTTTTGCCAGTTGAACAGAAGTACACTTATACAACTTTGAGCAACAAAAGAATAAGCACAATAGGCTATCTATCTGGCTGCAAAATCTTGTATCCTCCTCCCTTCAATGGGACTTCAGACTAAGGTTTCCACCCATGGCATGTTTGTTAAGTTTTCAAACAAGGTTAAGAAATTATTTTGCAGAAGGAAGGAATGTTTTTCTGTACCTAAGAGAATATAGGAGCAACCTGAACAGCAGAATGCAGGAAGAAACATGCAGCAAAAAGAGAAAGAAGCACTTTGATAAACTGAAAAGCTGTTCACAAAACTTTATGTATTATCACATTTAAATATTGTAATTACGAAGGCATAAAGATTGTATCAATTTGAGAGTAAGGGCAGCAAAGTAAACAGGTTTGCAGTTACTGAGCTGTGGGAATTACATGATATTATGCTATGAAAAATCAGTGGGAAAGGAGATGTATCTTCTACAGATTGCTTTTGTCCGCAGTAATAATTTCATAAGATGAGTGCATGGGCTTTTTTTTCATCAATTCATCCAGAAATCTCCTTCCCTATGATCTTAGTTGATATGCAGAACCGCACAAGAGTAAAATATAAGCTTTCAGTTTTCACAGACCATTATTCTATTATCTCCAGAATGCTCATAACATCTAATTTCCAGTTCCTAAACAGTAAATACCATTTGGGATTTTTACAAAGGCTAAGTGATTTCAAACACTTCTACAGCTGCTGACCTTTAACATGTCTGTTGCTGTAAGGTAGATTTTTCCTTTGTGCGGTTTCCCGCACCTCCACAAATTTGAAGTTGAAATACATTTCTCCTGCAAACTACAGCCTACCCACAATCATAAACAAATTACACTCTCTGTGTCAACACTTGAAACCAAGTCACTAAATCATAACGTGCTGGGATGGAATAGCTGCCCCTATCATCTACCACTTACTGCTATCAAAGCATATAACTGGATTAGTGAGAAAACAGCTGTATTACTCATACATTTAAGCCCTTTCAAACAGCAGGTTTTCCTTCTGCAACAAAGCACAGCACATTAGATAAGAAAAATGCAAATCCCAGAGGAAATCATGACATACTAACCCCTGGCAATCTTTACATAACTTAATAGTTCATTCAACCTTTTTTCACTGGAAATAAATGCAAGAACTTTATTCAATCACTAGAACTGATGTATTTTAACGCATTTACTTTTAAGATTTCTGTTCCCTAGGATTTTTCCATATACTATACCAGACATGGCTCATTAAATAATCCTGTCAACTTCTGTATGTTATTGGCATGAGCTTAAATCCGTGTCTCTCAGTTGTGGGCATGAATCATCATACATACAGTTTTTGTGGGATAACATCTTGGCAGAGGACAGCAGTAAAACAGCTCTCTTATTAACTCAAAACCTCATAACTAAACAATCTATGGTTATTAAATCTAACAAGCCATAAAATAAATGTTGCTTTCTGGGCTGAAATTGTAGACAACTTCTAGCTATTACTAGTGTTCATGTATCTATCCACTGTTGTATTCATATTGCATTAACTGAAAAATTTCACCTTGCTTTTGGACTTTTTAATTATCCAATGATGTCTAATACCAGGATGCTTCAAGAAAAAAATGCCATTAAGAAATGTATTGAATAAATCTACATTTTGTTCACCTAGAAGTTGAATTGCCAGGATTTGGATTTATTAAGAAAGCAGTGGAGCTGGACTTTATCTAGGAATTCCTTTTTTTTTTTAATGGAATATTCTGTGAAGAATAATGATCACAGAATCATTTAGGTTGGAAAATACCTTTCAGATAGTCAAGTCCAACCATTAGCCTACCTCTAAACCATGTCTCTAAGCGCCACATCTATCTTAAATACCTCCAGGGACGGTGACTCAACCACTTCACTGAGCAGTCTGTTCCAATGCCTGACAACACTTCTGGTGAATAAATTTTTCTAATATCCAATCTAAACCTCCCCAGAACAACTTAAGGCCATCACCTCTTGTCCCACTACTTATTACTTGGGAGAAGAGACCAACCCCCAACTCCCTACAACCTCTTTTCAGGTAGCTGTAGAGAGCGATAAGGTCTCCCCTGAGCCTCCTTTTCTCCAGGCTAAACAACCCCAGTTCTTTCAGCCATTTCTCACAAGGCTTGTTCTCTAGACCCTTCACCAGCTTCATTGTCCTCCTGTAGACATACTCAAGCACCTCAAAGTCTTTCTTGTAGTGAGGAGCCCCAATTAAACACAGTATTCAAAGTGCGGCCTCACCAGCGCTGAGTATAGGGGGATGATCACTGCCCCGGCCCTGCTGGCTACACTATTTCTGATACAGGCCAGGATGACGTTGGCCTCCTTGGCTACCTGGGCATACTGCCGGCTCATATACAGCCAGCTGCCGACCAACACCCCCAGGTCCCTTTCTGCTGAGCAGCTTTCCAGCTGCTCTTCCCCAAGCCTGTAGCATTGCATTGTTGTGGTTGTTATGGTCCAAGTGCAGCACCTGGCACTTTGCCTTGCTGAACCTCATACCATTGGCCACAGCCCATTGATCCAGCCTGTCTAGATCCCTCTTTAGAGCCTTCCTACCCCCAAGCAGATCAACATTCCCATCCAACTTGGTGTCATCTGCAACTTTACTGAGGGTGTACTCGATCCCTT